>CAXITT010000022.1:1275275-1290869 GCA_964033795.1 Lymnaea stagnalis | reverse complement strand
GGGGGGGGGGGGGGGGGGGCGCGCAAGTGCCCCCCTTGCCCCCCCCCTGCGGGCGCCCATGGTACAAGTGCAATGATAAAGAAGGAATCTACACACACACATCAAATTTCTGTCTCGTATAGCAAGTCTATCGCAGTGGTTCTTAACCTGGGTTCGATCGAACCCCAGGGGTTCGGTGAATCAGTCTCAGGGGTTCCACGGAGGTCGCAAAAAAAAAAAAAATCAGGTTTGGTGAATGCGCATATGAAACTGGTGGGGTTCGGTACTTCCAAAAAGGTTAAGAACCACAGCTTTATCGTGATAGATCCTCTCCCAAAATATCTCTCTTCCTTTTATAGTCTGTTTTACTGATATTTCTAGAGAGGGCTTACACATTGTTTTCATTTCCTGATTTGTCTAGATTTTTCTACAGAATTCTAATAATACCCGTTTGATTTTATTTATTGTAAACAAGGTCAAAGAGACTATTTTTATTTAGCCGCACTCTAAGATGCGGTTCGAGCATGGGGTCAGCTAGAGTTCATTCATGGGAAAAGATGACGTAAACACATCGTCTGCATAACAATATTGTGTGAGAGTACTTTGCATCATTGAAAACGCTTGAGAATCTGTGTACTAGAGCCACTAAGCTGAATAATTCCGCGTCGTCGTTATCTAGATGTTATCGGTCCTGTCTTATAGCGACAATTTGTGACCATCAGTAACTCGCAGACACTTTTTTTTTAAACAGTAAAATTGTTTTCTCGAGATGGACAAATTTCCAAATATGGCTATTCGAACTGAGAAAGCTGATGTCTGGAAAACAACTAGCACACGCTGCTGCCCTAGGGTTTGGTGTGGTGGGTCAAGTGCTGGAACCTAAATCGTACTGGCAAGACAGTTGCGTGGTGATCTCTAAAAAATGTGTTTCTACTTCCACTTATAAGCTTACAAAAATATATCAATCTATCACCTTTTTGTGCAAACAGTTAAATTATGTGTAAACAGAAATCCGGGTTTAAACCGGTTTTATACAACTGAAAACCGGTTAGTAAAAGATCCGGTTTTAACATCCCCAGTAGGAAGTAGGTGAAAAGTGTAAAAGTAGCCAGAAAGTGTTTCCCTTCCATTTTGTGGGGCCCTACTTCCTTGTTCTTAATATTTGCTTGGTCAAGTCTTTTAATGGCATCATCAAAATCTAAACAGTAATTGTGTCTGATGACACCTAGATGAAGATTAATTAAATCAGTCAGTTCTTGTCTAAACCCCAGAATATCATCATAGACCCAGAACGGGGTGTACAAATTGCTACTAGTTAATGTAGACATACGATTGTTTTGTTAAAACTGAATGGGTTTCAGGTTGTTGTTTTTTTTACTGTTGCCTCTATGACCCACGGACCAATGGGAAACTGTTGATCAGGAAGAGTTGGTGAGACGGTGGCACAGCCAGGCAATAAATAGTTATATTCATTTTTTTTTTTTATTGAGATACACTGACTATTATAGAAATAGGCACGCTAAGGGTTGGGGTAGAAAAAAGAGATGGGACGTACATGGTTGAGACAGTGTGAAGAGTTATGCACTTCGATTAAACTAATTTTTATTGCAATTTGTTTCTTCTTCTATATCTTAAGGGCCCACGATCAATGTATTGATCATTTTGGCTCCTATGCGTGTAGATGGGATTTGCAATGTTCCTGATGTTGATGAGGAAATTTCACTGATTTCCAGTGCCACTTTGTGAGGGAATCATGCACTAGGGGTTTGAAGACTTGAGGCTTGTCTTACTGTTAGTTTAATGCTGTGGTGGTGTTTTTATTGTGTACAATTTGACATTTAATTGTTATATAAAAACACGGATAGAATATGTCACATAGTTTCTCTGATATATTTACAGAGAAATGGCGGTACAGTTAAACCCCACACATCCAGGGCTGGTAACCGGGCAATTTAACTTGGACGCTAACGACAGTAGCCTTTACAGGTTGGTTTGTTGGAGGGGGGGGGGGTAGTGCTGGTAGCAAAGACCGCAATCACCAGGAATCGTATCCACTTTGACCAGTGCAATGAGGAGCGTAAAGCTAGTACAACGCTAGGACTCCGTCGGATTGGAGTTAGTCAATGGAAGTCTGTCAGGTGCATGAATATTATGATAAGGCTATGTCATTTCGCAAAACATCGGTTGTAGTGGAAACTGAGTGAGAAGAGATTCGTTCAAAATCTATACAATTTGGAATCGAGCATTCCTAATAATCGACTGTTAAATTCACATCGGCAAATTGCCAGATGACGACAAGACTACAGCAAGGAGTGCCTATAATTAGATTTATATGAAGAGAATCACACACCGAAACATTTATTGTGGGGATTACCCACATCCTGCTTAAGGATATGATACAAAGAATTTTAGTTTTATTTGTACACTGGTTTTCCAATAAACACATATACAAACTTCCCAGTTGGCCTTTGGCAACTTTGTGGAAGGAATTCCCTTGGAATTCATTCTGTTCAAACTCTTTAAAGCTAATGGAATAAACGTTTTAACATTTAATAAACGTTTGACCAGCTCATGCTCTTACAACACAATTTTTCCTGGTGCAACAAAAATACATATAATACATCACAAAGTTCAGGAACCGAGTCACAATCGTATTATAATTATATTCTAATTCATAAGCGATCTCACTCCAAATACGAAGTTAAGTTTTTTAGACTCATTTTCACGTGGAATCCCCCCCCCCCGGACACACACACACACACTCCAAATCGCCTTAATATAACTAAGTTACCATGTACTTAATATACTCTTGAGCAAAATACGTAACTAAAAGTGAACTTATTCATGTAAATGTCAAACAAAAAGATCTGGACACAAATTAGGCGAGTCCTGTAGTCGATGGATCATTACGGGGTGCGGACAGCACCGGATGACACCATCACAGGCGGTAACACCAAACAGAAAATTCTAATTTGACTTCACTCGGGTCGGTCGGTTTCATAAAAGAATTCAGTTTAATACAAGAACTGAGTGCTACCATAGCAGGGTGACATCGGAAAAGGGTGTCACCCTAGCAGGGTTCACCAGAGCCCCTGAACAGTGTGCCACCATAAAGAAGAGGGTGTCGTTAGAGTAAGTTGCAAACAGTTCAGGGTGCCAAGTGAGCAAGATTCCAACAGAACATGACGTCATCAGAGCTAGGGGTCACCAGAGCAGGCGGACTAGGAGGAGGTTCATGGGTGAAGTCAAGGGGGTGAAAAATTCGTAAGGGAGGGGGGGGGCGACAATCATGAGACGCGGGACTCACTTTGCAAGAAGAAACCAAGATGGCAATCAATGATTGGGCGCCCACATGGGATTTGCCTCTTCGTGGCGTGGCGGACTAGTAGGGTGTCAAGAACCCCGGCCGACCGCATGACTCCCAACGCAACGGGAGGAGTAACGCAATAACATGATGACTTGTTGCCGTTGATGAATATGAGGCTTGGGTGGCGGTAAAACACATGCCGATGATTCTAGCTTTGCAGTCGTGAGAAATCTGCCCCAGTGCTGGGCCCCTGTTTGTTCCTAGCATACATTAATGACCTACCCGAGAAACTGACATCACAAGCAAGACTGTTCCCAGATGACGCAGCGGTGTATAGGACGATCGCCAACAGATCTGACAAGGACCAGCTACAACAGGATCTCAATCTGTTAGCTGAGTGGGAGATGAGCTGGGACATGAGCTGGGACATGGAATTTCCCCCTGACAAGTGCCAGGCACTACCAGTCTCTAGAAGTTGTACTCCTCTACACTACCAATACGAACTGCACGGCCATATACTTGAGCCAGTTTCCTCCGTAAAGTACCTGGGTGTTACCATTCAAAGAGAGGTCCGCTGGGACGAGCATATTAACAATGTATGTAACCAAGCAAACAAGACCCTAGGATTCTTATGGCGAAATCTAAAGATTGGCAACTCCTGTGTGAAAGAAAGAGCATATAAAGCCTTTGTCCGTCCGGTTTTAGATTATGCATCTTCATTATGCTTTGTCCTAAACCGCTATAGGAATACCTCTAGTGTTGGCAGCATTCTAGAAACACTAGGCTGGTCACCATTGGAGAAACGACGACGACAATCCAGGCTCTCCATGATGTACAAGATAAATAATGGGCTGGTCCACTGTTCCAGTATTAAACAGAAACTCGTCCCTCTCCCCTTCTAGAAACACTAGGCTGGTCACCATTGGAGAAACGACGACGACAATCCAGGCTCTCCATGATGTACAAGATAAATAATGGGCTGGTCCACTGTTCCAGTATTAAACAGAAACTCGTCCCTCTCCCCCATAGACAGTGACGAGGCCATGACAGGCTACTCAGGCTCATACCAGCAAGAAGCCAGTATAGGAGCTGCTCATTCCTGCCCAAGACAATCAGGGACTGGAACTATCTTTCAAAAGGAACGGTTGAGGCTACAACACTAGACACATTTGTGACTATTGCCTCAAGCCTTCAAACTCCCAGTGCATGATTCCCTCACAAAGTGGCACTGGAAATCAGCGAAATTTCCTCATCAACACCAGGAACAGAAACATTGCAAATCCCATCTACATGCTTAGGAGCCAAAATGATCAATAAATTGATCGTGGCCCCTTAAGATTTAGAAGAAGAAGAAGGCAACCGTTTCAACTTGACCAAAAGACTTCTTTAGCGGTGTGTGTGGGTTGGGGGAGTGAGGGTAACGCCTCACCATTTCCCCCGAAGTGGAAGCCAACCCGCCCAAACACTCTGGGAGAGTCAGCTCCGAACGCTTTAAACGCAGCGTTTTCGGTGGACCGGGCGTCCCCCCAGGCCGGGGGGGGGGGCGTGCCAGCGCACGGTCTTGCGGCGTGGGGGGGGGTGGGGGGGGGGGGGGGCATTTAGAACTCACGCTCGACGGGCCACCCACACCATTTCTCAATGTGACCTATGATCTGGTTAAGAATTACTCAGTGCATGTCGGGAAGGAGGCATGAGTTTACTGCGGCGGTTGACACCAACCCTAGTAACGACTCTGCCTGTAGTGCTTAAAATATTATATTTATCCACTGAGTATCTCGGCAAGACTAACACCCTCTGCAAACTAATCATGCGAGCACCCTTGTTACGCGGCAGACATGTCAAAAGACATTCAAAGGAAAGAAGAAACTGCATATATCCAGCTACACTTTAAAAAATACACAACAGACTCCTTTACAATTGCACGGGAAGGGAACCTATGTGAATAGGCGATACCACGAATTCTTCCCACGCCAACTAGAAGTGATGAACGGTATATAGAAAGCTTTATTCATTAATTGCATCAAATAAGTTATTTCCTACCAAGGGTTGTTATCCACCATATTCCCATTCAATGATGGCTGTATTAGCACACTGGCTTACAGGGGATATCTCCTTCTTTTTCTTACCCCAATGTCACTAATCTATGAAAACATATTAGGAAACAAGTAATCACAAAAATCTACTCACCCCTCATTCCGCTGCCATCCTCGAGGAAGCTATCCCTACTAGGTTGAGGACCGTCGTCCTGGTGAGAATCACTCCCTCCGCTGCCAGATGACGTCACTGAACTCTGTGGCGAAAGTGGGGCGTGGTCGACGTACTGGGGCCTGGAGGCTAGGATGGGGTGAGACGGGTGATGTCCATGATTTGTCTTGAGCCAGTCGGTCACCGTCTTCTCGGCATTCTGTGACTTGGCTGGAGGTGTGATGGAATGAGTGCGGCGCAGCGGAGCATGCGAGTTGTGATTGTTGACTGGAGGAAGGGAAAGGTGGAGAGTTGAATCACCTCAATACTATTGATTTGAAGCATTACTACACACACACATATAATATATATATATATATATATCAGGCCTGCACAACATGCGGCCCGCCAGCACCCATTTTGCGGCCCGACAAGTAACAAAATATTCTTTATTATTATTTTCTTCATAGCTTTCCCCCCATCCTATTTTCTTTTGTCCCGCGCAAGTTTTTCATAATGTATTACGGCATAAATGCCTTACATTTTGAGTTTTGCAGGCCTGATACATATGATGTGTGTGTGTAGGCATATATATATATATATTTATGTGAATATATGCCGCATGTAAACACTACAAAACAAATTCTCTTAATTTGAGAAAACAGTTTCAATCCTACCAGATATAAATGCCACGTCATACCGATGAAGATGGATGTAACTCTAAGAAAAAACAGCTGTATTGTATTGCAAGAGGCAGTTGAGAGTATAGATCAAGTTGTCACCATCCAATGAAACAACTTTGTTGTTGGCATAAAAGACAGAGATAATTAACTGGCATATTTTCCTGTACTTTGGAAAATGATTCTGCATATTTCACTGCAGTACCGTCTCTATCAGATTATGAAGGTCTTGGGATATTGGCGTGACATGGTGACTTTTGAAGTTCTCGTTACCAAAAAATAACATAAAAAAGCAAGCGATCAAACAAGTGACATACAGCTCAAGGGTTATCAAAGAGAAAAACTGATCGACTTCTCATCAAATAATGTGTACCAAGTACTCTAATTAAAAGTCGCGGCCATAATAAATACGTGTCATTTGAACTTTGACATATTTATGATTATCAATACTATTACAGTAATGTGCCTTATTCCATTGACTTTTCAGAAGTCAAAAAGAGCACTGCATCGTACGCGTAAGCCTATATAACACATATATTCTGGTTGAGGCTTGCGCTTACTCTCTTAAAGGCTGTGCCACATAACACTGTTGTAACGTATGACTCCCCCCCCCCGGCCCGCCCCACCCCTTCCCGGCATCCTCTAGCACGGGGGGCATTCAGTCAACAGACGCCGCGGCACCTTGCATAGTGCCTCCAGTAGCACCAGCGCCTGCAGTCGGCCCGAGCCCCGTCACCGATCTGCAAGGGGGTATGGGGTTCGATTGCCCCCCGCTTAGACGATTATTATAAATTGAACTATGCTCTTCGGGGGAGAGATGTTGAAGCAACTCTCACCTTCGTCTTGGGAGACAAGCGTATTGCGTGAGATACTGTTAGCCTCACCGGGCGCACAATCACGCCCAGTTACTAGCCTCGTTGCTGTCCCGTAGAGGCCGGGATCTCTTGTTGCAGACGGGCTTGTATTACTATCTAATAGCTCAATAAATCATAAAATAAAATTCAGATTGTAATTTAAAAAATCTAAAAGCACATGAGAAAATATTCTTAAGTGCCCAACAATAAGTACACGGGAGAACCAAAGACTGAATTTTTGAAATAGCGTTGTAACCTTAAAAATCTGTGTTGTAAATGTAATTCTAGTTACTGAGTTCTTAATTTACTCAAGTGTTTGTTTTTACTTCATTGATAACAGGAGCCCGATTTTTTCGAACATTTCCAACACCGTTTTTCATATAAAAAAACAATATATTTTTTTTTTTTATGGCTGGACAATTTTAAAATTATTATGTCATATGAAAATTATTTTATAGAGACTTTTACCCTTAATCGGAGCATTTAACAATCCTCCCTCTGCATAGAAAATCGGCACCACCTACATTTAGGAGCAAAAAAGGTAGCGCGGAAATTTTAAAATAAAATATTAAACATTAATATTACGGGTATCTTTTATTAAATGTGTGCATTAGATGTATCCACGGCAATATAACCAATAAGTATATCTACAAACAACATGTCGGAAATATGTCCACCAAGGGATCAGTCGTGATCTTCGGCCATTACCAATTTCCAAATATGTTCTGTCTAAATATAGAAGCTCCGATTTACTACTTCTTACAGCTTGGTAACGTATGAATAAACGCGTAACATAGTAGAGATGTCCGCATAAGGTTAAATAGAGGGAGCTCGGTAATGTCACGAGAGCTTAGCAAACAACGAGAATGTCTCTGCAGCCAAAATATAATAGAAATTCACGACTGCCCTCCTCCACTGTATACCAATGTACACAAGAAAACTAAAGACCAACTTTAATTTATATATATTATATATATATATATATTTCTTTTTAAAAACTATTTGATTTACTAACAAAGGTTGTTGTTTTTTTTGTTTTTTTTAATTTAGTGAGATATCTTTAAATAGATCTATAGCTGTCCAACAATCTGTCTTCTATGGTTCTTAATATCGGTTAAACACTTGTAAAATGTAATCGATCTGCTCACTGCTGGGGTGACACAATTAAACGACACATATATATTATCCGTTTTATTCATATTGTGGTGGTGTATGGGTTTAACCGTGTACGTCTCATCTCTTATTTATTCAGACGGCGAGGGAAGAAAATCGTTCTCTGACCCCACCCTGGGCAAAACTTCCTCCTAGAACAGTGTCCCTATACCAGGCTGGAACCTATCCCTGCCCGCCAAGCAGTATTCTGCGGCCATTAAAAACAATCAACTTCATACATGTCTTTAAATTTTTTAAAAATAATAGTCTCTACTCTCGTTTATTTTAATAGTTTATAGCGAAATGCGAATGTATACAGTGAACTCATGCAATTTTGGTATTCAATGGTAAAATTGGCTGTGTACCAAGTGTCGGGACTGTGTCGAAGTAGTGGCCCGTTACCTTCTCAATAACGGATTTAGAAAATACGACCAAGAACTGTCCATAAACAACCATGTCAATGGGTTCTGAAACCTTAACTATTTTTGTTTAATTGCTCTATAAAACTACGAACACAATTATTTTAACGCAAAAAAAAATTGAGCAGATAGAATTATGCAGAAGATCGAGTTACAAGTTATTTTAACCAGTGGTTATATAACGTTATTTAACTAGTGGTTATATAACGTTATTTTAACTAGTGGTTATATAACGTTATTTCAACTAGGGTTATATAACGTTATTTTAACTAGTGGTTATATAACGTTATTTTAACTAGGTTATATAACGTTATTTCAACTAGTGGTTATATAACGTTATTTTAACTAGTGGTTATTTAACTTTTTTAACTAGTGGTTATATAACGTTATTTTAACTAGTGGTTATTTAACGTTTTTTAACTAGTGGTTATATAACGTTATTTCAACTAGTGGTTTTTTAACGTTTTTTAACCAGTGGTTATATAAAGTTATTTCAACTAGTGGTTATATGTTGTTTAAAGCAGTGGTTCCCAAACGTTTAAGTCTGGCGGACCGTTGAACAAGTTTTCCAACCACTCATGGTCAAATAAAATGCGTTTGCTCTACTGTAGCTGACTTTATTTTAATCAGTAAATTGGGTCATGAGAGAGAAGTCTGGCTAAACCAGGAATCTGATGTATGCATGTGCAAATGATACCAGGGCAGACAGACGTGAACACTCTAATAGTTGTATCACAGATAGGGTTGCCATCCGTCCCGATATATCGGGACTGTCACCGTTAATGGACCTTAGTAATTATATTTAAAAAATTAAATACATTTTTTTTACTTCATTTCTGCATCCCAATCTCAGAGTGTGCCGACGAGGTCCTAGCTAGATATGGCAACCCTAGTCACAGACCAAGTCTCAACGCTGCTGATTATGACATAAAGAGTTCCATGGAAATTAGATGATGAGCTGAAAATGATCCCCTCCTCAGAGAAATGAACAAAATAAAAGTTCGCGGGGAAATAAATATGGACAATTGTCTAGATTTGTCAATCAAAATATTTGTTACCAATTAATTATCAATGCACCCTTTGGGAAGTAAAGCGATATGAGCATAGCTGGAGCATTTATTTAAAGCCGAATCGAATGTGACATTAGACTTCAGAACATAGCTTCTCTCTTCACTCCCAATATGTACAACAAAAACAAAAAGCTTTTATGTTTAAAAAAACTGAACAATATTTTTACAATGACAAGTGTAACTAACACAAATGTCAATAGAAAGGGAGGATCTCTGTATGTTGACAGGTGTAACTAACACAAATGTCAATAGAAAGGGAGGATCTCTGTGTGTTGACAAGTGTAACTAACACAAATGTCAATAGAAAGGGAGGATCTCTGTGTGTTGACAGGTGTAACTAACACAAATGTCAATAGAAAGGGAGGATCTCTGTGTGTTGACAAGTGTAACTAACACAAATTATGTCAATAGAAAGGGAGGATCTCTGTGTGTTGACAGGTGTAACTAACACAAATGTCAATAGAAAGGGAGGATCTCTGTGTGTTGACAGGTGTAACTAACCAAAATGTCTATAAAAATTGAGGATCTCTGTGTGTTGACAGGTGTAACTAACCAAAATGTCTATAGAAATTGAGGATCTCTGTGTGTTGACAGGTGTAACTAACCAAAATGTCTATAGAAATTGAGGATCTCTGTGTTGACAGGTGTAACTAGTAACTAACCAAAATGTCTATAGAAATTGAGGATCTCTGTGTGTTGACAGGTGTAACTAACCAAAAGGTCTATAGAAATTGAGGATCTCTGTGTGTTGACAGGTGTAACTAACCAAAATGTCTATAGAAATTGAGGATCTGTATGTTGACAGGTGTAACTAACCAAAATGTCTATAGAAATTGAGGATATGTATGTTGACAGGTGTAACTAACCAAAATGTCTATAGAAATTGAGGATATGTATGTTGACAGGTGTAACTAACCAAAATGTCTATAGAAATGGAGGATCTCTGTGTGTTGATTAAAATGATAATGCTAAAGTAAACAGAATACATTTAACAACAATAGGGGGAGCCTAGATCATATTCCATAAGAACGAAAAACAATGAATGGAGAAACAATGAAGGAAATAGACACTGATTCCCCATCTTTGCTATGGGCAGCACCCCCTAAGATTTATTTGACAAGTTGTGCCATCCTCACCCTTCCCCCCCCCCTTTTTTCCCCCCATAAAAGTAACAATGCATTTTAAAATGTGTAAAGAATGAATTTAGTTGTAATTTATTTATTGAAATGCAAAGGAAATGTAGAAATTGAAAATAAAATTTTGAAATATTTCATAAAAGTTAATGTTAATAAAAGATTGCTTAAAAATAATAAACATTTAAATCATAGCTTAAAAGATAATGTCTCCTGTCTTCTTATAATCCCTTTTCTTCACACTCCCAGATATGATCACCCCAAGTTGGGAATCCCTCAAATAAAGAATTCGAAACATAATAAAAATAAAGTTGTTTGTGTCACAAAAATTAGCCTTATTCTAGAAATGGCCTGACAAATAATGGAGGGGGCAATGCATGAACTTCCTATCTACTGAAGCTACCTGACTAAACATGCATTCAAGAAATGTATTTTTATAAGCATCCCAATTAGTGCTAACTTCTGGGTTTTTATTTTGCGCACCTATTGAACACATTATTAGACTCTATTTGTGACATCAGTGAATTCTTAAAAAATTAATAAGTTTCCTTATATAAAATAAATTAATTATTAATGAATAAGTCATCCTTGGACAATATGGCATTAGGATAATTAACTTACTTTGGATTTGAGAGTTAGGTCCAGGATTCAGCATTGAGTTGAAGTTTGGAGGAGCAGAGGATGTGGCATGCAATTGCATATGTCCATGAGAAGCACCAAAAGCACCAGCATGACTGTTGGTGGCCCTTAATGTTAAATGTCCATTTGAAGTAGGGCCAAACTGTGCGCACCCTGAGTTGTCACCATTGAGAGTTGCAGGACTGATGGCGGCGCTGGCATCAAAGTTAGTGTAGTGTCCTTGACCCTGGTGGAGGTGGTGCCAGGAGTTGTGTGCCCCGGATCCGATGATGGGTGATGGCGAGGAGTGTCCATGAGATGACACAATGATGGGTGATGGCGAGGAGTGTCCATGAGATGTGGTGATGTGTGACATACCCTGATTGGTGGAGATGATGTTGATGCACTCTTGTGATACCGACAGATCCGGTGACAGGTGAGTGAGGGAATGCTGGGAAGATGATCCAGGAGATGGACTGTGGCTATGGCTGTGCCCCACGCTCAAGTTACTTGATGTTGTTGTGGTACTACTGCCACTTCCGTAGGTGAACCGCTCTTCAAGACAGCACAGCCATGTCTGAAAGTTGGAGCGTTCCTCTGCGGTGATGGCAGGATGTATGAGTGAGTAGGACAGAAGCTGTCTGCTTTCCTCAATGTTCACACCATTTTGGATTGTATGTGTTAAGAGTTCGGGGATAAGTTGAAGATAGGCCTTTTTAACAGAGCTTTTGCCAACTTGCAGGAGGGGCAGCAGTTGCAGCAGCTGATGAATAACTAGCTCTTTCTCTCCATTATAAAGGCTTCTCACATATGCTAGGGAAAAAAAGGATAAGAAAAAATGTAATGCTCATAAATTAGCCATATGAACAAAAGAAATGACACATGTGAACAAAACACTATTTTATTTTTACAATGCATTGAAAATACATGAGATTATTATTTTTGCTTTTTTAAGATTTTATAAAATTGACATTTTTAAAATTAACCCCAATAAGTATTTAATATATTTTTTCTTTATACCGAGTAGAAAACCTGCAATTTAATATTATGAGGTGACGTTTGTAAGTTTGTTAAAGATTTGGAAAGAAAAACAAAGCTTAAGATTAATTCTTGGCTGATTTATCAGGATAAATTACAGCTATCATGTAGCCCCAAGATGGTAACATGTATTTAGGCTGTTGTTGTTTTTAAATGCTTCGAAACTTGTATACATATATCAATAAGTACCATTTGGAATACAACAATTTGACAACATATTTTAACGATCCTTTACAGCTGGGTGTAGTAACCTGGGATGCTTGCAGGGGGTGTGAGGTGGCATTATAGGGAATATGGGAAAATGTGATTATAAGAACAGAGTAGCCACTGTCTTTTAAGTAATGACAAAAATGATTACAAAATGTGTTAAAAGAATCCCTTCAAGTTTAATTGAACCTCTATATATAAGGTAAAAAATATGGTAATATAACTTGCCTTTCGTTTTAAACAATTTAGCAAGTTTAAAATTACAACATCACATTTAGGTGAAAATTGATAACTTTTTTTTAAAATGTGACTATACATTTATGAGTATTTATGAGCCTGTCCACCTAAGTAGCTTTGCATAAATAATGTTACCACATTTCTCACTATTCCCGGGTTATGTTCAAGACCTCTGAATTGAAAAAGTATAGGATCATCCTGTCCGACCAAATGAATTTATTCACCACCTTGAAATATACAGTGTTTGTGTATGTAATGAGAGATAAAGAGAATGAAAGGGAAAAAGAAGAAAGCCAGTAAGAGAGAGAGAAGGGGTGGGGGTGATAGAGATACTGTTTTACTCCCAGTATGGCTTTATGTTTTAATGTACTGAAACCTTTTGTTGTTAGCCCCTTTTTATGCACAGGGTTAAGATTAGTCTATCGGGATCTTAGTTGTAGCACACGCCTGGGGTAAGATAACGTGTAAATTACTCGTCCTGTCAAGAAGCAATAAATATTATAAAAACGAATGGCAAACAATGTCTTTTGGGTGATCGTCCAAATGACCTTCAATTAAAATATGTTCAAAATCGCATGTATCATGTCGCAATTATTATTAATCAACACTCCACACACACACAATTGCCACGTGACTCTAGATCAACATCGTGGACAACCCATAACCTTTAAAAATAGTGTAATTACTCATCCGATGCTGTTTTTTTTAACTTAAAACGATTTTCTTTTTTTTCTTTTACCATGCTGTTTTGTGCGTCACTCCGAGGTGACCTGGTTATTCATTTTCTGACTCAATCAAAAAGAGTACAACGACCTTTAGTGGACCCCCCCCCCCTCCCCTAAATTTGTTAGTTTTTTTGTGTTTTTTTACCTGGCATTTAGTCGGGCGTCTGTAAAGCGTAATAGAGGTTACTGCTAAATGTATGACGTCAATTCATATTACCAGTGTACACCGAGGGGAATACATATTAATACAGAACTACAGTGTTTATAACACCACTACACTAATTTAAATTTTGTAAACAAAATAGAATACCTACGCCTATACCCATACAATTGAAATGATACCCATCCAAGAAATTAGCGCGGAGAATATTCTATGAAACACCGCTTTGTCAAGATTGCTTTAAATAACGACCGGTTGGGGAGAAGAGCGCTACTCCTTGGCAGGCGTGAGCTGTTGACTTTATAATGTGTCCCGTTTTTTGTTTAGGGTTTAAGAGAACAATACCACCCCCTCCCAATCCCCCCACCCACCCCACCCCACCCCCAGGTTGATGTCCATTACAAAATACCTTGTGAATGTCTGTAACATTGCATTGTAATAATGTGAATAAAAAGTTGATTGCTATTATTAAACTGCCGACGAGTTGAGAAAGATAAAGATTTCTGAATGCACTAGCAACATTCACTTCATGATCCCCCCAAATGACTTATCCCGCACCGTGACTGACGCGTGCTTTGTATCCAAGAATCACAAAAGCCCTTGCTCTCAGCAAAACACACAACCCACTCTAAATTACATTTACCGATATTATTTACTTATTTATTTATTTAGGCATTTTTATATAGCGCTTACCTTAAAGCTCTAAGCCCTTTACAATTATTAAAAACATGTAAACTAAGTAAAATTAAAATAAAAAACCAGAGACACTAGGATAGTAACTACTATACTATAGAAACAATTAAAATGGCTATAAAACGAGGACACTTTGGCACGTTTTGGCCTATACTACAGGATCAACCCGAGACAGAAAATGAGGCAGGGCAAGGAGGGTGCATCACAGGTCATAGGCAGACCTAAACAGATGGGTTTTAAGGGACTTTTTGAAAGTGGACGAGGTTTCACAATGACGGATGTGGAAGGGGAGCTGGTTCCAGAACGTGGGTGCATGGAAGTAGAAGGAGCGTTCACCGATGGTCTTAGTTTAGGTTCTTGGGATTGAGAGGGTCCTATTGTCAATGGAAGAGCGTAGTTGTCTTGTGGGGATGTAAAGAAGCAACAGTTCAGAGAGATAGACAGGAAAGTGAGGGTCAGTGAACGAGTTGAAGCATAGATTGGCAGACTTGTACTTGATGCGAGAGGTCATGTTTCTTTCATTTAAAAATGAGTCTGCATGCTGAGTTCTGTGCCTTCTGAAGCTTGTCTATGTGGTGTTGAGGAATGCCTGCGAGAAGAGTGTTACAGTAGTCAAATTTTGAAAGAATGAGTGAAGAGACGAAAGTTTTTGTGGCATCAAAGGAGAGGAGGTGTCTAATGGTGCTGATTTTTTCTAATTTCGCTATATGCTGATCTGCATATATTCGTGACATGTTTGTCCATGGAGAGGGTGTCTGTAAGCGTGACTCCAAGTTTTCAGGCAGAGGAAGAGTATGATGTCAGAGTTGCCAATAGATATAGAAGAAGGAGCAGATGGAGGGAGAGGTTTGTTTTGAGAGTGGATGAGAAGGATTTCCGTTTTATCATCATTTAGCTTCAGTTTGTTGCAAGTCATCCAACGATTTACGTCGTCCACGCACTCCTGTATGCGAAGGATTGTGGCATCAAGTTGATCAGGAAAGCAAGAGTCACTGATTTGAGTGTCATCCGCAAAGGATTGACTGGAAACTGAGTGGTGGCTAATGAGAGATGATAGAGGTTTAGTGTAGAGGATGAAAAGGACCGGCCCAAGGACCGATCCTTGAGGAACTCCAATAGACAGGGCTGAAGGTTTGGA
>CAXITT010000022.1:1223694-1275179 GCA_964033795.1 Lymnaea stagnalis | reverse complement strand
ATTGAATAAACGAGCTTTTATTCTAGATAGGTACTCCCATCAAGGCACCTGAAAAAATTTTTTAGTAATGTTTTAATGTAGTTTTAATTTACTGTAGCGTATTTGTATGGTGAACGAACAGACAGGACATCAGCTTAGTTACTTTCTCTTTATTTTCTCTTTACTTTAATACATTTGTTGTCTATTTTTGTCTACAAAAATTTTATCCAATCAATCCAGGGGGGGGCAAGTGTCCCCCTTGCCCCCCTGCGGGCGCCCATGTATGTAATGCATGATCTTCCACGTTGGAGAATTTGCTCTATTAAGTTATGGCCAGCTATTAGTCCTATTTTTAGACAACGATATTATACAAAGCTTTATTGCAGTCTTTCCCAAAGTCATGAGGCAATTCCAAAATCGTTGGGGGAAACAATAATTTAACCGAGCCCAGCTTTAGGTAATGAACGAATGTACTTAATGTTTCTCAATATATAAAAAAGAAGATTAGACAATGGATTTTTAAAAAGTTAATAAAAATTATTGTTTGTCATTCATTGTATTACAAACATATTTTACTTTGTGTAAGTTTAATCCTGAAACATTGAATTTTTTGACCTTATCAGAACGAAACATTGTTTGGAAGAAACTTGTGGATCAGGACAGGGAAAAACTTGTGTATTTAGGACATGGAAACACTAGTGTATTTAGGACAGGGAAATATTTGGACCCACGTTGAATCCATATATACGAATAATTGTTCATTCAAAGTAATTAGACTTCTATATACGCTTGTGTATCCAGATTTTCTCATCTGGTATCACCGGTGAGCCCAATGTATATACCCTTTATTGTAATATAGAAAATATAAGAAAAGAAGTGCATTCCATTAACTGCCCTCTTCTGTTTTAATTAGCCGTTTGAAGTGTTTGCTGGTGTTGTGGGTTAAAACAATGTTTGCAGCTGTATCAATGCTTATTAGAATCAGCAATTTTATAGAATCATACACCAAAAGATTTTTTAAAAGTAATTGCTTTTTTTTTATATTTGTCATACTTCTTGTTATTAAAATCGCAGCGCAATTTTAGTTGTAAAAACATTAAAGACCAACAAATCCTAAATCCAACACTATCTTATTATAGAAGGCAAATCAATAGCTGTAATTGCGGGTAGGGGCAGGGGGGACTGGACTATATCAAACTCACAGACGATCTTCTAAGAAGCGACGCCAAACAATCCTACAGCTGTTGATTCCGAGTGTCATTCGTGGTAGCTTGTCGCGCACCTGTTCTTCAAGGACACCCTCCTTCCCCCCTGTGATAGTGTTGCAGAGACCGGATAGGGGAGGTAATTATGCTAAAATAACAAGGGATGGGGTATGTGCATTGGGGAGAGGGATGGGCTACAAATTAAATTATTTATTAAAAGTGTCAAAAAAGTTTGACACTTGCGTTACCGACCTTCCCATTTTATGACCCTAACGAGCTTAGACTCAATAACAAATCAGTATTTTTTTAAAAGGGAAAAATAAAGATTTTAAATTAACTTAATTAAAAATCAAGTACATTAGGAAACGTAAAGTTTAATTTAAATTTTGCTTAGATTTAAAGTTACATTACTTTTATTTTACTTTTGTAAGGATGATAAAATATGCACGAAAAAAGGAATTTAAAAAAAGCATGGGTTATTATTTTTGGAGGGACGGACACATTGGTGGAATTTTAAAACAAAACATATAACCAAAAAACCTTATTTAAACCATTTAAATAAATGTGTCAATAGAATACTATCATTTCATATATCAAGGCTATGGAAAAAAATGTGGTTAAAAACACAGCATTTGTTAAGTATACCATAGGATGGAATAGATTAATAAGACACGAACAAATTGTGTCAATATAACAATATAAGTTACGCTTTAATAATAAGTATACATTATACACAAGTAAACGTTTCGGCACATGCCTTCATCAGTACAAACAAACAAAACACATTTAAATAATTATAAATTAAATTTGCATAATATAAATATTCATATCCTACCTAAAAAAATTTTTTTTAAAAATAGGAGAGGGCGCTAAAAACCAGACAAAACAAAGTAAAGAGGAGTAGAAAGGAAGTGATGGAAGCGTCAGGAAAAAAATATATAATAGATAAATTCCCCACAAATATGGATGGGAAAGGCCTCCACATTGTAGAATTATAATTAAATAAGGGAAAAAAATATATATATTTTTTTTTTTATTTCTTTTTCAGCTCAGTAAATTATGGGGCAAGGAGGCGAAAACTATGCAATGTAACTTATTGTAAATAATCTATAGCAGCCCTGCACAACATACGGCCCGCAACCACCCACTTTGCGGCCCGTGACGTAACGAAATAGTCTTTATTCTTATTATTTTGTTAATAGCTGTCCTATTTTCTTTGGCCCGCACAAGACCTGTCCTATTTTCTTTTGGCCCGCACAAGGTTTTCATAAAGTATCACGGCCCGCCTTACATTTAGAGTTGTGCAGGCCTGATCTATAGTATGGTACTATAGAATAGGGGTCAGCAATGTTATTGCACCCGTCCCAGACTTGGCACGCTGAGTGATTTTCAATGTCACGCGTAAATCCAAAATAATAATAATAAATGACTAGAGCACATAGTTTGTGAAGGAAATAGTAGGTGGTGTACAAAACGCCATTGCCATTTAAAGTAATAAATTAGAAATAAGGGTCAGATTAATCGACATGGCCATAATTTGACAATTACAAGCTATTTATTTGAATTATTTTATTGAAAATCTTTTTAAGATCACTTGTCGCGGATAACTTCCAGAGCGTACTCTTACGATCAGACGGCGACTGCATATGATAATACTTGCGCCCTAAATTGATTGCTCTGCCTGAGACTCCCCTAATCTAGGCCAAAACTGTCTTTGGCACATAACTCTGTGACCCCAAGCCCAGACATAAACAGCATGGATCGATTTATTTTTTACAAAAAAATATGTTAAAAATTGCTAAAAGTTAAACAAATTCAAACTGGGGGACATACTGCTGTAATGATTTATGCAATCCGTCGCAGACACTCTACTCATGTTGCCAGCAACCTATAATACGGCACGCGTGCCATACCTGGCACGCTCTGAGATTTTCAATAGCACACGGAAGACCAAAAAAAATAATATTTAAAAAAAATGGGTCTTATAAGGTAGACATATAGGTTGTTGGCAGGCTGAATAAATTTGAGATCCTACTTTAGGCAAAATATTACAAGGTTTCCGACTCCTTCTCTATTTGATTATTTCTTATTTCAATATCATTGTTAACAACTTTCTTTGAAGAGGATTTTATCAGTTTGATGTTTAAAATTCATTTGGAATATCATTAAAACATACAAAATATGTTTATTTAAACCATCAGCGTACAGATCAAACACACTGGACCGAGACCACATTAACTAGCGCCCGACTGCGGCCAGTGAGAGAAGCGCACGCTGCTGACACACCAAATATATGGATCCTTTTCTGTCCTAGTCGGTGAGCAGGGCGTGTAACCGCGGTACGTGAATCAGAAGTAACAGGAAAAGGGTGTTTTCAAATGCCAGCAATTAAGATAAATTGGTGGTTAGCGACAAGAAAAAACAGAACCCAAACTCAATATACAAATTTGACCAATCGGAAGTTTTATTATAAGTTAACCAGAAACAACAGCCCTGTGAAGTTAGAAAAGCTAGCAGGATGAGCTGTAACTATAGTCGAACATCTAAGTTCTGAGTGACACACTCGAAACGTGCTGAGAAACAATAAATTTGGCTTGGACAGGCCGCTACTACATCAAAATCAATGAACTCGTGTATGTTTGCACAACTCTCAAACATCAACTTCAGGAGAGAACTTGCCCTAAAACATGGCCTCACTTATTTTCACAATAGGGGTACTCATAAAATATATCACTGAGAGGAGCTTCGAATATGTATCATTAATATGATACCGTATTATTCGAGATTAAACGACTAAACTAAAATCATGGCTTGTAAAATATCGCGCAACACTCAAATGTTTGCATGCAGACTGATGTTAAATTTTTAAAAATACTCTTTTATGATTCATGTGGCCGGTAAACATTGTTAAATGATCAATAATCCAAAATAATTTTTGTTATAAACTATTAATAATTTAGGAAAATCCTTGTGTGCAACAAATGCATCACGTGGATATTATTCAGTTTCAATAAATGAAAGAAATAACTGAGGCTAAAGCTATGATTCCCCTTATGCCATCAAGATTATGTGTCAAACGATCATGTTATACAGGAAGGAAACATCCACATAAGTGGATAACCAATCTTGGTTGTAGCTGTATAACCTGCCAGTACTTGGGACAACATATACAGCAATGTTTCTATGCTATTTGAATTTGTTTAGTCAGTTCACAATCTAACATTAAATGACAACTAAATATGTTGTCCTGATCACAATAAAGAGGGGATTTAATGTATGGGAGTTGCGTGTGCTGTTAAATGAAGGTTGGGCTGTAGCATTCAGATGAGCCTTTTCCCCATATCAACATTGGAGGGGGAAGATATAGTTTACTGTAAGATTGTGAAAATGTACAAAACTTGTGCTTTATCTACGAGAGTGGGAGGGTGGAGTTACTTCAGCACTGGAGACTGACACAGTTCTATGAGGAGATGCAGTGTATCATTTAGGCAAGAAATCTTTCAATCAACAATTCAGTCTATTAAAAAAATTAACATCTAAAAGATACGATAACATAAAGAAAAGTAACAGATAAGAAAAATAGTTTCCTTAAATAAAAGAAAATATGTTTATGAACTTCTAAATGACTAAGGGAAGAGGGGTCATTATTTATTTTAATTTTTTTTTTTAAAACAACTGCTAAATCAGTGGAGTCAGAGGTTTAAAAAAAAGCCAACTCAAACTTCAATAATTTATCTTATTTTTTTTTAAATTACCTTTGTGTTACGCTCTGCTGTCTATAGGGAGAAATTAATCTCTTATTTAAGTTTAAGGCTCATTCTAAACGGTGCATAACAAAAGATGGGAAATACAATAGCAAAAGAATATGACACTCAAAACAGTGCTAACTACAATTAATAAGTTTTATTAAGTTACTAATAAATTATAAAATAAACGAAATATGATTAAAATCATTAACTTACAGGGTATTGTGTTTCTTGTACCGGTAAAAAAGTTTATGAAAATTACAATGTGCCAAAAAAAAGGTACAATGATGAATAGGAATTCACACATATAAGTAAACCCCAGGTCTATCAAGAATAATACACTATAAAAATAACTCTCGCCTGTCATCCCGTACAGTAAAAATAAATGCTAGCCTCCTCTGTCTTTCAATACCCCAGCTTTATATACCGGTACGGCCTGTTTCTTAGATTTCCCAAAAAGGAGCATTGTAATCGTCTCTCACACGTTCCATATAATTCTACAAGGTTCTAAGAATAAACAGCCTATTGATTTTATTTAGTTGGTAGTAAACAAGGCCAAGAGACTATTTTTAGCTAGCCATACCTTAAAGGCGGTCTCGAGCTTGTTTGGTGTCTGCTAAAGTACATGACACAAACATGTTGTCTACATAACAATAGATTTGAAATAGTTTATAAACATACCTTCATCATTTGCTTTAGCTTCCAATTGTTTGACATCAGTGCAATCAGCTAATGATTGTTGAAGAACCTGATCCAAAAATTTAGCCTGGACTGGTGAACTCTTCTTCAGGAGTGAATAAAGCGCCACAGTCTGCTCACATTCATTCCATTCTTTAAACCAACTAGTGACCAGAGCCACTTGCTCTCGAAAGTTGTTGGACTTCATGTTAGGATAAGATTGTCTGAACACCTTGGGTGATGTTTATGATGAAGACATGACTCATAAGCACTATGCTGAACAGCTTACAAACTACTCCTGAAAAGCAAATAAATTTGACATTATAAGTAAATTTTGTATGCAGCTAAAATGTTATTTATTTGAGCAACTACAACAATCAAATAAGCTGGTTTTTATGGAATAAAAGTCTTCATCATGAATGAGTTTAAAAATCACTCAGTTTAAAACATATCACAATCAGACATAACAAAGTGGAACCCAGCATAAAGAAAAGCCAAATGATTTCATCTGAAGATTAAATAAATTTAACTGTGGTTTAAAGTAAAAGAAATTTTAAATATACATTATACATTTTTCATCATGTTTGAGCTTCAAAAATTGTTGAAATATTTTACAAATACTATTATTTGAATATATCAGGTCACAAAAAATCTGTTTTTTAAATGGAATAAAAAAATACTTTCAATAGTTAACAAGGATTCAAACCTTTAACTTATTGATTGGCAACCAAAGCTCTACCCATCATACCAGCTGGTGCACCTGACCTGTCTGCAGTGTAAGATTTACATTAAGTTCCAAGATTTGTTCCTGAATATCACAACAAAAATATGACAATGTCCTTTATTTTATTTTTTTTAATCGGACATTATATTTATACCAATCCCCAGATGAAATTTTAGGAGCAGCAGAGCATAAAATATGTTGCTAACTGTATTTCACAATAAGCATTGCGACACCCTGGGTGGAGAAAACATACAACTTTCTATTATGCTCTCAAATAATGCACACAAAAAAAGCATTACTCAAGATGTCAGTCAAAGCAACTTTCGACCACATTTTTATACTACTAAATTAAGTGTAAAGAAAGTTTAAATACATTTGATGTAATTAAATTGCTCTCCAGACAGGAAATTCCTTGGTTTGTGACTTTATAGAATACGTCCAACAAATGAGAAATGTACATTTTATAAAAGGTTTACATAATTTTTATAAGAAATATGCATTATGTACCCCATCTTTAGGCCAATTTTTTTTTTGAGCCCGAGTTATTATTAAAATAGAATTGGATGTGTAAACAAAATTAACTTAAATTTACTAAGCACTTTTTTCTTATTCATTTGCCAAATAATATAAGAAGTTAATGGTAAGTAATATAAACAAAGTCCCATTCAATGGTAATTGAGAGGAAGTTTAAATTTCAATTTTTTAATATATTATAATAGATTAAACCAGGATATTATAATTAAAGCTAATTAACTAGCTAGAAACCTGACTTAAATTTCACTTAGAAAAATATATTAGTACTTTATAGGTCTTAAGGCTAGGCTATAAAAATCAAGCTAGGATAGGGTGACCAAATCATGAACTGGAAGAGTGGTCCGGGGGCCTCCGCCGGAAACTGTTTATTGAAATATGTTCATTTTAACTATTTTGAGTACTAAAAATCTTTTTTTTTTTACCTTCAAATTTGTAATTCAATTTAAACTCTGAGGCATTTCAAAAACGAAAACAATAATTTTGCAGTGAATACTTATTTATTTATACATATTTTACAACATAATACGACAAAACAAATTAAATTTCTCTAGTCTAGGATTTAAATTGAGGATATTTGGCTGTTGTCCCAGGCCCAGCCATTGTTAAAACCTCCTTCTTATCTAAATGTGAAAATATGTTTGGTTTTAGAAACATGACACTTATGCGCCAAGAGAGACTTTTTCGGGACACCGGATATGATCGTGAAAAACGGGACAATCCCATTTTTACGGGACGTTTTTAGGCTAGGATGAATAATTATTAAATGGCTGCTTTATTTTTAAGACAAAAAGTAATTAATATTCTATATAGGACTAATAGTAAAATAGAAGACATAAAATTTTTTTAATGCTCTGCTACCTATTTACAGTGAGTTACACAGAGCAATTCCTGATGCTTCACCCGTATAACAAATTAATTATAAACAAACTGCTTCACCCGTATAACAAATTAATTATAAACAAAGTATCCACTAATAAAGGTAGATTAGGTAATTAAAATTTTAAGAAGAAGAGACCTTTTAAGGCCAAGTATTAATAATGAACAATTTCAAAAAAGCCTAATACTGATACTTTTAACACTAAGTATGATCATATTTCTTCTTAAAAAGCAAAATCAACTAAGAACAGAAGTGGTAGCCATAGGTAGATTTATATAATGCATGATGCTTATAAACTATGAAAACATTTTTAACAATATAAAAATACCAGTTGTATATTATTATAGTGTATAGCCTTAGAGAATGGATTACAAAAACACAAAGATCTACTTTCTAACTCAAGTGGTTCATAATTATGAATTTTTTAGTAATGAACTCAAAACCACTTTTTTACTTTGGAGTTTTCCTCCACACCCTTGTTTTGCTTTTGCGCTATTATGCTTTCACGCTTTCATTATAAAATGAGATAAAAATATAATAATTACAGGAAAAATGGAATAAATATATATAAATAGTCCCAAAATGACCACACACAAAATTAGTATGTCATTTATTTTAAGGTAGTAATCTTGTTTTACAAATAAATATGTATTGTTAAATTAACTTCGGCAGTTGATAGAAATTAAAATAAGTTCTAGACATTTGCTTGAGGTAATTACCAGCTATTATGATTCCTGATTAGTAATATTTTAAGTAATTCTTGGATATTGTGCCAAAAAGTGTGGGTCTTTTTCTTTACATAGCCTAAAAAAGTGACCTTTTTTATTTTGACCACAGCCTACGGTCTACACTCAGGAATTTTTGATATAGTTATAAATGACTTAATAAATTTTTTAAACTGTTTATTATACCAGTTTTTTTGTTTTTTTTAAAGTTATTTATCAGTAAAGTTTACCTACTTTTAACTTAAATTTTCAAAGCTTTGACCTAAAAAAAAATGAATTCTCAAAAGACTATAATAAAAGGCGAACAATGAGACCTCTGTAATTTAAAAGTGAATGTAACCATTTTGACAACGAAATTATCATACTCAATTTTCTGGTGCTCTCGGGAGATACTGAAGTGCCCACTATAGTGCTATAGAATAGACATACACCATAGTCATAGTGTCCATAGTTATATAGCATACGTTGGTTGATGAAATTTTGATAATATTCACTTTAAACCTATTAATGATCAAGAGCATACAAGTTTAAAAGTAGGACTATAGTCTATAGTATACATATTTTAAAATATCTTAAGTTTATAGTTTAATTAACTATATGAATGTTGCCCCCAAAAATTGACAAAGAGTAAGTGTAAGATTGGCAAAAATCACAATTTAACAATTCTGGCAAACAAAGAATGGGATAATAATACATTTTTAAAAACTTATTTCCAAAGACCTATTATGTTTATTATTAAACATTCAATTATAGAAAATCTGCAAAAATGAAAAAGCCTTCTGATTCACTTGTTGATTCAGCAAAAAAAAAATGGCCTGCTTGAAAACAGGCAACAGTGTAGTGCTGTTAATATATCAAAAATTTGAACAATATTTATTTGTATTATTAGCCTACATTAAGGGCCTAGGGCTATAGGCATATTGAAATGAACCCTAAATGACATATGCATGTCACCTATCAATCAGCCATCATGTCATCATAGGGTGCAGCATAAATTGTCATAAAAACATAATTTTAAATTTGTGATTGACTTATTGACACCTACTGTCTATTGTTTTTAGGAATGGATATGTCTAAGTCTATGACGACTATGACTTGGCCTATTATTATTATTATTATTAAGTTTAATATTAGGGTCAAGTCTAGTTATAGCATACCATACATTACATATTGATGATATTGGCATTGGCCAACTTATTTTATGGGTATAATATGCCATCAAAATGCCATATGGCTGGACCTCACTTGTTTGTTTATCTTAAATTTATATTTTTATTAGTATATAATTACAATCTTTATTTAGTTTTGGTCTATCGTGGAAGTAAGAAAAAGAACCCTCATTTAAAATACTTAAATCTTATTAATTGAAATTGTTGCCACCCTATGACCATGAGTTTAACCCAACAGTTGCAGTTACAACTACTACTACAGTCTGCAGTTACACACTCTCAGTCACAGTTTTGATGTCTAACACAACTAATAGAAATAATCGTAATAGGCATACTCCACAATACAATAATAATATTCTAATTAGTAACATAGCCTCCTGAGGAAGTTACTGACTAATAATTTTAAAAAATAGATCTCACCTTAGCCTATAATTATAATAATTAATATTAGCCTAACACTATCATACTCATAAACATTTCATCAGTAGCATTTTTAAACGATTGTAACAATCCTCAGTCAATCCTGGTATATATTTGTTTACATTCTTGTAACTAACTGCACCACATAGTATTTAATTGATATCCAACAAAAACGTTTGTAACTCCGAAATATATGATATATGAATTTAAAATAATGTTCAAGTTCAGGTAGGACCGCTAGTCATAATGAGATCAGCCTACTATTACTTAGTAATAATAGTAACTTAGCACTATTATTATTTACATTACATACATTACTATTACTATACTATAATATTATGCTTAGACTTAGAAGGTAATGAAGCGGTAAAGAGTAAAGTAAAGATTAAAGATGTTCACAAAAAGTTAATTCCTCACTACCACTACAACCTCCTTATTTAACATGAGTGTTATCCTTCACTGTGCTATGGCCATGGCTTTATCTGTAAGGCTTAGGCCTAAGCTTTGGGGGCTTTTTTCTGTTTTCATTCGCAGCGCTGCGTAGTGTGTCGGGAGCGATGTGAAGTGAATGTGTTTGGGGGGGAAAAAAAGCAAAGGGCAGACCGCGATGAGAAGTGAAGAAAATGGGGGTATCCAAAACCTCTTAGCTTTTATTATCTATCCATCACAATGTGTGTACTTACGCAGCGTGAAATTGAAAGAATAATCCCAACACTGAATTTATCAAATTAAACTGGGTTAGAGGCAGAGTACATTCTCATCAATAGTGCAAGAGAAGCTTTTCTGTTTCTGTTATTCCATCCTCCACATGTTGTGCTTTGCAATTGCGCCCGACTTATATGCTAATGAATGACGTCAGTGCATGGCGGACTGTCTATCCACCAGCCATTGGTCTCATCGTATTTGCAGACTACGGAATACCGAAAGAGTACTAGATATGAAAATAGCTTCGTGTTAAGGCGACGAGGATTGTATAATTAATTATCTAATAGAAATCTTTATGAACTATTGAAGTTATACAAGAACTTTAATAAATTGAATTTTGTTTATTGCATAGACTGTTAAGCCTAAGTGGCGTAGTTAATTTTATGCAATTAAATTGTTTAAAAAAATGTTATGATGTTAATAATGTTATATTTTCTTGAGTCTTAACGAAGTTTGACATATATATTTTTTTTAATTTAATTTTTTTTAATGAATGAAATAAACTGAATGTTATATTACAGCAGGTGTTTAAAATGAGTCTTAGCTACACTCGGTGCCGGATAAGTCTAAAAGCAAATGGGGCACGTGCCTATAAAGGCCCCGCGCCTTTTATGGGGTCTTTCTTTATAGGATGCGTTTTTCTTTTAATTGACCTGATCTTGAATGTATGTGCAATGATGAAATTTACATATTAAAATTTTAGATATCTCTATACGCAACATAATAAATAAATTGGAAAACAAAAAAGTAAGTATTTAATAAAGGAAATAAAAACAAATAAAGCACATTTTCCCATGACGTCAATCACCAAGGGAGGTTATTGATGACTGAAGGGGAGATTCCCATACTGTTAGCAATAATCTATAATGACAATTAAATGTAAAACATTCAGCTCTGCTTCGAACCTAGAGACCGACCGAATTTCGGCTTCGAATTTCGGCTTCGAATTCGGCGCCGAAAGTGGCCATTTCGGTTTCGGCCGAAAGAGAAAAGTTAACTTTCAGTTTAATTTCGGTTTCGGCTAAAATTGACTGAGACTTTCGGCCATGCCGCCGAAAATGACTGAGGTTTTCGGTCATCTACCAGAAGTCACACTGTCTGTCCGTGAATCCCCGTGCACGTGAAAATAAAGTGTCAAATTAATATTGTCGATGATCTATGCCTTCTGCTAATCAGTGGGAAATAGAAACATGTGATGTATCACACCAGAGTGGTGGTTGGGGAAATAGAAACATGTGATGTATTATACCAGAGTGGTGGTTGGGGAGATAGAAACATGTGATGTATCACACCAGAGTGGTGGTTGGGGAAATAGAAACATGTGATGTATCACACCAGAGTGGTGGTTGGGGAAATAGAAACATGTGATGTGTCACACCAGAGTGGTGGTTGGGGAGATAGAAACATGTGATGTATCACACCAGAGTGGTGGTTGGGGAAATAGAAACATGTGATGTATCACACCAGAGTGGTGGTTGGGGAAATAGAAACATGTGATGTGTCACACCAGAGTGGTGGTTGGGGAAATAGAAACATGTGATGTATCACACCAGAGTGGTGGTTGAGGAAATAGAAACATGTGATGTATCACACCAGAGTGGTGGTTGGGGAAATAGAAACATGTGATGTATCACACCAGAGTGGTGGTTGGGGAGATAGAAACATGTGATGTATCACACCAGAGTGGTGGTTGGGGAAATAGAAACATGTGATGTGTCACACCAGGGTGGTGGTTGGGGAAATAGAAACATGTGATGTATCACACCAGAGTGGTGGTTGGGGAGATAGAAACATGTGATGTATCACACCAGTGTGGTTGTTGGGGAAATAGAAACATGTGATGTATCACACCAGAGTGGTGGTTGGGGAAATAGAAACATATGATGTATCACACCAGAGTGGTGGTTGGGGAAATAGAAAAATGTGATGTATCACACCAGAGTGGTGGTTGGGGAAATAGAAACATGTGATGTATCACACCAGAGTGATGTTTGGGGAGATAGAAACATGTGATGTATCACACCAGAGTGGTGGTTGGGGAGATAGAAACATGTGATGTATCACACCAGAGTGGTGGTTGGGGAGATAGAAACATGAGCACTAACAGATTAATTCATGAATTTGTCCGTATTCTCCCATTTCTTTAGTGCAACTCTCTCTCTCTCTCTCTCTCTCTCTATTATCATCTACTGCTAGCCCGTATTCTCCCATTTCTATAAGAGCAACTCTCTCTCTTTCTCTCTCTTCTATCGCCATCTATTGCTAGCCCATATTCTCCCATTTCTATAAGAGCAACTTTCTCGTTTGTCATCTATTGCTGGCACGTATTCTCCCATTTCTATAGTGCAACTCTCTCTCTCACCTCGTCTTGTTATATTTGGCATGGCCTCCATACTAGCACTTATCTTGTTATATTTGGCATGGGTTCCATACCAGTACTTGTCTTGTTATATTTGGCATGGGTTCCATACCAGTACTTGTCTTGTTATATTTGGCATGGGTTCCATACCAGTACTTGTCTTGTTATATTTGGCATGGGTTCCATACCAGTACGTGTCTTGTTATATTTGGCATGGGTTCCATACCATGGCGTGTCTTGTTATGTATGGCATGGGTTTTGTAAATTAAGCCCGAAAGCTTGTTAGAGATTCTAGGAAGTCGCATTCAGCTATGAATTGCAAAACTTAAAATATTGATCAATCGTTGGCTTCGTCAAGATGAATATCTACTGATTTCAACCAATGGCATTTGAATTATAGTAGAGGCCAAAACGTGCCAAAGTGTACTTATTTTTATAGCTATTTTAATGTTTAAGCTACTTTATTATTTTATTTTTCACATTGTAGTTACTATTCTAGTGTCTCTCGTTTTTTCCTTTTTATTTTAGTTTAGCAGTTTATAGTTAACATATTTTTAATAATTGTAAAGCGCTTAGAGCTGTAAGGTAAGCGCTATAAAAAAATGCCTAAATAAATAAATTAATTAATTAATTAAAATTTCAGATAACTTATCATAGTACCTCGTGTGTCCAAGACTTTGTGCTGTACGACGTGTGTCCAAGACATTTTTCTGTACCTCGTGTGTCCAAGACTTTATTCTGTACCTTGTGTGGCTAAGACTTTGTGCTGTAACCCGTGTGTCCAAGACTTTGTTCTGTACCTCGTGTGTACAAAACTTTGTGCTGAGTCTTGTGTGTCCAAGACTTTGTGCCGAAACTCGTGTGTCCAAAACTTTGTGGTGTACCTCGTGTGTCCAAGACTTTGTGCTGTAACCCATGTGTGTCGAAGACTTTGTTCTGTACCTCGTGTGTCCAAGACTTTGTGCTGTACCTCGTGTGTCGGACATTGTTCTGTACCTCGTGTGTCCAAGACTTTGTGCTGTAACCCATTGTGTACAAGACTTTGTGCTGTACCTCGTGTGTCGGATATTGTTCTGTACCTCGTGTGTCCAAGACTTTGTTTTGCACCTCGTGTGACTAAGAATTTGTGCTGTACCTCGTGTGTCCAAGACTTTGTGCTGTACCTAGTGTGTCCAAGACTTTGTGCTGAACCTAGTGTGTCCAAGACTTTGTTATGTACCTCATGTGTCCAAGACTTTGTGCTGTATCTCGTGTGTCCAAGACTTTGTGCTGTACCTCGTGAGTCCAAGACTTTGTGCTGTACCTCGTGTGTCTGTACCTCGTGTGTCCAACACTTTGTGCTCGACCTCGTGTGTCCAAGACTTTGTGATGATTCTCGTGTGTCAAAGACTTTGTCCTGAACCTCTTGTGTCTGTACCACATGTGTCCAAGAATTTGTTCTGTACCCCGTGTGTCAAAGAGTTTGTGCTGTACCTCGTGTGTCCAAAACTTTGTGTTGAACCTCGTGTGTCCAAGACTTTGAGCTGAGCCTCATGTGTCTAAGACTTTGTGCTGAACCTCGTGTGTCCAAGACTTTGTTTTGTACCTCAAGTGTCCAAGACTTTGTGCTGAACCTCGTGTGTCTTTACCTCGTGTGTCCAAGACTTTGTGCTGAACGTCGTGTGTCTGTACCTCGTGTGTCCAAGACTTTGTGATGTACCTCGTGTGTCCAAGACTTTGTTCTGAACCTCGTGTGTCCAAGACTTTGTTCCGTACCTCGTGTGTCCAAGACTTTGTGCTGTACCTCGTGTGTCCAAGACTTTGTCCTGAACTTGTTTGTCTGTACCTCGTGTGTCCAAGACTTTGTCTTGTACCTCGTGTGTCCAAGACTTTGTCCTGTACCTCGTGTGTCCAAGACTGTGTCCTGTACCTCTTGTGTCCAAGACTTTGTCCTGTACCTCGTGTGTCCAAGACTTTGTCCTGTACCTCGTGTGTCCAAGACTTTGTCCTGTACCTCGTGTGTCCAAGACTGTGTCCTGTACCTCTTGTGTCCAAGACTTTGTGCTGTACCTCGTGTGACTAAATTGTCAAGAGGGTTACACAGAGCTTCATACGCCACCCCACATTCATCCAACTTGTCTTTAACTGGTTTTACTGCAGCACGATTAGCACAGAGCAAATCAGCGTGTTAATCGTCTTTTCACTGACATTTCAGTGTGTTCAATTAAGACATTGTTGTCATCTCATCTATGAGGGAAAGCAGATTAGAAGGAAACAATGTTTTACACATGACATAAAACTTTCGGCAAAAAATGTTTTGACCACACATTTTAAGTGATTGATCCACGCATCCATTAAAAATAACTTTCTTGTTCTTTCATTTCAGTGGGGCTTGTCCACCGCCATGAAGTCAAACCACTGTGACGATTGATCCCAACCTTTAGCTCGGCACATCAATATGTCCAGGCCAGTACTTTTCAGAGTCATAAGCACATCAATATGTCCAGGCCAGTACTTTTCAGAGGCATAAGCACATCAATATGTCCAGGCCAGTACTTTTCAGAGTCATAAGCATATCAGAACGAAAATCATCAGCCTTTTCCCCAAGGAAAAAAATCATAGAAAAAAAACTCATTCACTTCATCGTTCCGATCGTAGATTTTTATATATCTGATCATCTCAGAAATCTGGTCATTGTGTAATAAGTCAGGGGTATATGATTCCAAAATAACTCGAATCGGAGACTTCATATCCATGACAAGCACCTCATTCACTCGATTTGCCAGAATATTAATTAATAACTCATTCTGTGCTGTTGATTCTGATGCCTCTTAATTGTATGCCCTAAGATGCCCCCCCCCCCTTCTTGCTGCACCGTATATACCCTCCATAAAGTACATCACGGCTCGTGGTGAGGAGGTCAAAGAAAGTGTGACAGTACTGTGACCGGGAAGGGGGGTGTAGATCATATGTGACGTCACACATTTTTAATAGTCTAATTTTTGTGTTTTCAAATTTAATCTAGCTTGAGTTAGCCTACTCTCCTGCTTCATTGGATTATTGTGACAAGTGTTCAAACTAGTAAATTAACTTAATAATTTAATAGTTATTTGAAGTTAAAATTTGATACATTTAATAGCTTAATAGTGAAGTGTGTTTTAGATTACATTCAGAACATTCTTAATAAGTAATTATTGTTTTAAAAATGTTTGTTCAAACGTGTGACGAGCGTTTTTTTTTTGGGGGGGGGGGGAGAGGGGGGTGGCGTTCCGATGGAAAAAGGGTGTTTTTAAAAAGTATTTGTACTATTATATTATACTATACTAATTTGTTTTAAAAATGTTTGTTCAAACGTGTGACGAGCGTTTTTTTTTGGGGGGGGGGGGAGAGGGGGGGGGCGTTCCGATGGAAAAAGTGTGTTTTTAAAAAGTATTTGTACTATTATATTATACTATACTAAACGATATTCACCCGTAACTTGAAAATCTAATATTTATAATTTATATTTGAATGACTTTTTTTTTTTTTTAATTTTCGGATACCATCCCCATGCTATAACAGTAGAGTTACGGTACTGTTAATTGATAAAATTATTTAATAATAATTATGGGAACTAAAAACATACAACCGGAAACTGTGAAGAGATATGGAAGAAAACTTGGAAAAGTAAACAGAAACAGACTTTTCAGTAAGATTTTTTTTTTTTTTTTACAAAACAAGAAGTAGAAGCAAATATATTGCAACATTGACTGCTTGCTTCAATATTTGGCTACCCAATATTTTAATGTGCGACTTAAAATAAAAGGTTGTCATATTCGTTAATCTATAAATTTACAGTTAAAATTTACAATTTACAGTCATAACTATTACTATTATATTAAATATGATATTATTAATTATATGTCATAATGGATAATGATAATGAAATGTAATTAAGGTACCTGCCTGTAATTAATATTATTAACAAATCTAGATCGGATCAGAACTGATCCGGCGGCAGTGATAATCATAATCATATGATTCATATTATGATAATGAATGTCTAATAATGATAACGTAAAGTCCGTGCCGTAAAGAGACCTAATGTTATACTAACTTATACTTGACTAAAGTGACAACTAGTATAGTATAACTAATCTATCGGCATATTTTATAAAAAAAATTCGGTGTGAATAGGTAGTATGAATCCAATTATTAATAATTAATGATTTAATCTAACCAAAATTAGCCAAAATGTATTATATAATAATATTAATATTGAGATAATAATAGAACATTAAATAAATAACGAAGTGGATGCGTACACCGCGGCGGTGTACCTAGCGAAACCATCGGCTTTGGCCTGCGTAAACCGCGGCGGTGTACCTAGTGAAATCGTGGGCTTTGGCCTGGGTACACCGCGGCAAAAAATTTACCATTGGCCTGGTTTTAAGATATACTTGTTGGAGAGGATCTTGTGTGGTCAAGTGGTAGAGTGGACGCTTGGCGATAATATAGTTTGAGATCAATTCTCAGTAGGGGATCGAGTTTTTTTCCTCCCATTTTAGTTTTAAAATATTTTGTAGCAATTGAAACAATTTAAATATATGTTTAAATATTATATTAAATACACTTTATATATTTATTTATATATATAAGTGTTTCAACAAGTTGTGCCGGCCTTTGACTTTGAAAATACCGGTAACTTTAGTAATAAGACTTTAGACATTTGAAAACAAACTTAAAGTTTCTGAAAGCGCATGTAATACATGATGATCATGTATAACAGAAACATTATGAATACTAAGTGACTGATATTCTATTGTATTTCAACATTCTTCGTATAGTTGAATATTTACATTTTACTTTTACGAACAACCAAAGAAAATACCAGTATGAATAATATTCATGCATATGAATATTAATGTGCATGGTCGTATTTCAACCTTGAACCATCTTGCTTTCACTATGCCTTATGCATTGGCAAAATGTACATACGATATCAAAGGTTCATTCACAACACTCAGTCTCACAGCAAATCTTTTGAAAACACCTCGATTTTAGAAACTTGCGGAGCGGTAGCAAACTGTATAGCAAAGCCATAGGTCTGCGTTTACCCTTTTCATGACGTAATTTGTTTCCAGAATGGCATGGCATGTGCTATTCTCAGGGTAAAACACGACGTTTTCTCACAGAAACCATTGCACAATGCGCCTGGGACAGGATTTGCACTATGTCAAAGTTTTTGTATTTGTTGTTGTTTTTTTTTTTTAAGAAATCGATCCTTGCCGGGGAGTGGGGGGTGGTGGTGAGTTATGGGCAGAGGCTTAACCAAAAAGAGGGCATTCACAAATCACGGCTCAGGATAGGGGTTGTCCACAAAGGACGTCCGCACAACCAACTTACCTTTTGCATCCCCCCTCCCTCTGCCTGCATTTTTTTTACTAATGTGTAATGCCAATGTAAAACTAAATCAATGATTTTTAATTATTGTTAAAAGACTTTCAAATAACTGCAGTGTTTCGTATTGATCATCTTACTGCTGTTTTGTGTTGACACATGCTTGGTGTCACAATGACAATGCCTCGGACTACTTTAACTTCACGACTTCATGATCAATGTATGAGTATGTGATTCTCTTCCCGTAGTGTATTTGTGGCGTAATTATATCATGGTGCTAACAAAATAGATACACTGTCTTCCCATTCATTTTTACACCATGCCCCGAGGGATCACATACAATGTTATATTTATAAGGCACCCCCCCAAAAAAAAAAAAAAAAAACAAACCCAAAACAAAACAACTAACAACTGGGTGGGGGTGGGCATGAGAGAATAATTTCAAATTAAGATTCACAATCATATGATAAAACTTACAATTAATAAATATATTTGTATTTCAAGATATTGGGGGAGGGGGGAATAAAGTGGTTAACTTTAAAAATAAATCATGGTTTAACATTACCCCCCCCCCAGCCCCTTCCCTTCCAAAAATAATAAGAAATGCTTTACATGCACTTTGCCACATACGCGTGGACCTTACTCAATATCTTCCCAAGGTAATAAACGAATTTTTAATAGTTTTCAGTTTTAACACGAGTATAACATTAAATCTACAAGTACCGGTTAGGCCAAAAAGTTAAAGACTCGCAAAGACCATAGTTTGGCTACTGTAAATCGCTGCGGTGTACGCAGGCCACAGACCATGATTTAGCTAGGTACACCGCCGCGGTGTACGCAGGCCAAAGTCAATAGTTTCGCTAGGTACACCGCCGCGGTGTACGTAGTGCCGGCCAATTAATAATTTTGAAAGTTGTTGCACATACTGAAATAGGCCACTTTTTTTTAGCTACTACCACTTTCTACATTTACATAAAAAGGGCCAAAATACAAATAAATAGACAAGAGAATTGTATTTAGGCATAAATTATAAATAGGATTAAAGCAAAGGCCAAAGAAAGGGCCTACAAAGTGCATCTAAAGTGTGTGTGTTTTGGTGGGGGGTTAACTAATTTGTGACGATGACATAGTGGATGTGTATTGAATTTATTTGATAAATTTGTGAGGGGTTCATAAAAAATTAATCTTAATACTGTGACGTCATTTTCTGATTGACCCTTGTAAACTAATTTAGTAATTAGCAGCACAAAATAAATCATTTAGTGTAGGCAATAAATAAAGGAGATTAATAGGGGAATAGACTTTGTTTTCTCTACCTACTGTAATATTAATAAAGCCTTGGCCTTGAAATATGATTTCTACTTCTACCTTTAAAAAAAAAGCCAAACATTCCACCAGCAACCTATGAGGCCCCTCCCCGTATGACTCATATCACGCATAGTATGAGCAGATAGGAATAAGATGCTAGCACACAGTAAGTTATCTTCTCATGATTATGATAAATTTCCCATTACTAAGATGTTCAGAGATTTTGGACAAGACAAATGAACTTTTAAAGAAATTTATTAAAAAGAATATTCAAGGGAGAAATTTGATAGAATGAAAAGTGTATTTATCCCCCATTACAGTTACTCAAATCACTATGTGAATTTTTAGAGCTTGTTTGTTTTCTTGTGTCACAAGTTATTGGGTACCTTGACTTAAGATGATGCAGCCTGGGTGAAATCCCAAAATTGCACCCTCACACACACATATCTATTATATTATAGTGATGTAATTAACGTTTACAAAAGTGCTGACACAGGCAGTCACCTGCTCTTCAATAATAGGTATTAATTAAGCCTAATTAATAATGATTAATATTAATATAAGTTAATTTGTTTAGGTGCCCTTAACTCTGAGCATATTCCATATTGGTTTTAAAGGGTAGAAAGCTTAAGAAAGGGAGTGTTTTAAAAAAATTTTAAGCTTAGTCTAGGTAATATTTAGTTTAAATGTTTTTAAGCTTCCGAAATGATTTTCATGGATTATTCAATTTAAAGCTTATTAATTTAAATAAATGTGGGCCTAAAATTTTCAATTAAGTAATTTTGAAATTTCTCAGTGATTTAATAAGGGTTAGGCTATTTAATTTATTTAAGAATGTTGTTAATTGTTTATATTGGTACAAATTACTGTATTTGTTTGATCTAATATTTAGAATTTAAAGAAAATTTAAAAAACATTACAAATTTAAAAAACTAAAAAAAAACTACAACAATATTTTAAAAGTAAATGATTAATTCCCAGAAACTGCACATAAGAAGTCAGAAAACCGAGGCTAAAATAGAATGAAATGGTTTAGATTAACCCTACTCTGATACCATGGGGTCTATTTGACCCCAGCCCTCTTTGGACGGCGTTTTTTTAAAAGTAGTGACCTCCAATGTTCTCTCTAAGGTTTGTTGGTTCATGTGCAAAATCATACAGTTGTGTGCAAAGTTTTACAGCATCAATTTTTTTGTGTGCAAAATTTTACAGACCACAAACAAAAACACACACTTACATGGAAATTTGATGCGCGGATACTCAAAACTGCTTCGCTGTGCCTGTGAGATAGCTGCGCGGCCGCGCAGCTTAAAGGGAACGTTGGTGTCCTCGCCTGCCACGCATTTTGTCCTAAGGCCTTCCTAAGTACATGACACATGTTCAATAGTTTCAAAGTATTTCCAATTATCTATTATTTAGGTTTATTTTCGCTTGGGGTCAAATTGACCCCATAGTACCCTCAATGTAGTGAATGTATTTTTTCCTTATTCAAGGTTCTGTGACGTTTGCACCATAACAAAATGGCGACACGACTTTGAAATATTTATTTGGATTTTATAACACAATGTTATATTGAAGTATTTATTTGGATTTTATAACACAATGTTATATTGAAATATTAATTTGGATTTTATAACACATTGTCATACCATAGTATGTCAAGAAAAACAAAATATTCTAATAAGGGGATGTTATTCTCATCATATAGCATGTTTTTCTCCATGGGGTCAAACTGACCTCATAGTACCAAATGTGTGATTTTTTTCATGGTACCAGAGCAGGGTTAAAATATTAAGTATCAGTGTTTTCTTAAGTATGTGAGTGATAAACAATTCCTTATAATTTTCTTCATTTCTGTCTGTGATTCACTTGAGTCAGTCATTTCTAATCATTTTGTTTTCCAAGTTTTGTAAACCATTCAGAGTGACATGCCCACGAAGATGGACAAAATAATTTGACAACACAGATTGATTGAGCTGATGTAGTAATATAATCTGCTATTGAGCAACTGAGACTTTTTACTTGCTTTTCTTTCAGATGCCTGGTCAGTGTTATGCATGTGGGGCAGAGTTTGGAGTTTTTAGGAAAGAGGTAAATATTGTAAATGGAGTACATTGTTGATTTTTGTCTGACTGCATAGCTGCAGAGAGGCAGAAACAGTGTGTCTATAATCAAATTGCTTTAGATGAGTGATATATTTTGATATATTTGAGAGTCATTTTAGTATGTTTAATTTAATGTACAAATTTAAATGAAAGATTTTCTTGATCTGTGTGTATGAAATCTTTAAATGAGATGCTGGAAGCTTTTATTAAAGAAGCATATTTTAAATTTAGCCTCTAAATAAAAATGTTTTGATGTTAAATGGCCAGTTAATTTCTGATAAAAACATTTAACAATGAAACACAGGCAGCTAAATATTTAGTGAACAAAATATAACAATGCTTACTTTGAGTTTGATGAGAATAGTAACTCATTTCTTATTTTGTGCAAATATTTGCAGCATGGCTGTAAGAACTGTGGGTTTGCTTTTTGCAACAAATGCCTGAATGAAAAAGGTATCCCTGTGCCGAAACGAAACAATGGCAAACACCATGTCTGCCACAACTGCTTCAAAACCCTGACTGGGTACAAATTGCTCTTTTTAAACTTTTAACTTTTATAACTATATTAGTTTGAAATGTATGTCATATTTTAATCTACTTCGTAACAATATTTGTTTCAAATGTATGTCTTATTCTAGTCATCATTTTAGAGTTGAGCATATAAACTTAGCTGAAATAGGTAGCATTCAGTGATGTCTGTTACATTCATTAAATGTTACATGTCATTTGTGCTGTGCTTGCTGTCATTCTATGATTTAGAGGTCATAAGCTTTAGGCTATCCATAAGACATAAATTAACAATAGATCACAATATAAGTGGTGAAATTCACATAATGTATCACAGATGGAATTGTGGTTCATCCTTTTAAAATATTAGTTCTTGAGATTGATAAATGTTCGGAAGTTGGACACGATGAAATAACCTGCCTTGTGTTAATTTTAGTTTTATAATTCAATCTAAAGTGCTGTGCCTGCAGCTGCTAGCCAAGTGACCTATGACCTGCCAGAGGCTTATATCAAGTAAGCTAGTCAATATATTAATGGCAACATTACATCTGTAACTTGTTTGATACTTAATAGGCTATATTTAGAGTTCTTCGTCCCATACCATAAATATTCAAGCCCCTAATAATTGAATTTAAAAAGATACACTTTACATGTTAAAAGATGAAGAAAAATACGTAAGAAATATCAATGATGTGATAACTAACACAATAAAAGATAAGAAACAATATCTTTTTTTAAAGATTGAAAGATTGTAAGATTGTAAGATTGTAAGATTGTAAGATTGTACCACTTGGATAAAGTTGGAATAAAGCAAACTAATGTCCCATTCTTTTCCCCTTGACGAATGCAATAATCTTCCTGCCACTAACTGACTCCCCCTAGGAGGATGGCGGCCTTGAAAGAGCGTGAATCACAGTCCCATTCTTTTCCCCTTGATGAATGCAATAATCTTCCTGCCACTAACTGACTCTCCTAGGAGGATGGCGGCCTTGAAAGAGCGTGAATCACAGTCCCATTCTAGTGGCAGATCTTCACAGTCACCAAACAGTGGGCAGAAACTACCAGAACACATTAGAAAGTTAGACAAACCTGACAGAGAAATAGCGATGCGTTTACAAAAGTTAAAGGAAGCAGATAAGCCAAAAGGTTTTTTTTGTTGTTAAATGGAATTTAAAAACATTAAATACCACTGTATTATAAATAATATAATTTTTGTTAACTTTGTCTATTAGCTCACTATTTCTAGTGTTGAAAGCACATCAATACCCCCAATACTATGTTTATGTCTACCACTGTGAGAACATACATACATATATTTATTTTTACTACAGTAAGAACATACACAAACATATTTATTTTTACAACAGTAAGAACATACACAAACATATTTATTTTTACTACAGTAAGAACATACACAAATGTGTTTTTCTGTACTGTGCCACAGAGAGAAAATTCACAAATGTGTACATTTGTACCACGGTAAGAAAATTCACATATGTGTACATTTGTACCACAGTGAGAACATACACAAAATAATTTTATGAAACATTGTTTTCCTCCTCACAGAGGCAGTTTCTGATACAGACATACAAGCCAGATTAGCACAACTGAAAGGCCAATCTGTTCAGCCTGACAAGAAAGTGGTCAGTACTCAATACTGTCCATGATTGCTCACACTAATTGCTACATTTAATCAGGTGCTTCTGGTTAAGGATTACTTTAATTTGTCTTCTGTTTAATGGCTGGGTCCAAAGAGCAAACACATGGCTGGGTTCAAAGAGCAAACACATGGCTGGGTCCAAAGAGCAAACACATGGCTGGGTCCAAGAGAAAATAAATGGCTGGGTCCAAGAGCAAACACATGGCTGGGTTCCAAGAGCAAACACATGGCTGGGTTCAAAGAGCAAACACATGGCTGGGTTCAAAGAGCAAACACATGGCTGGGTTCAAAGAACAAACACATGGTTGGGTTCAAAGAGCAAACACATGGCTGGGTCCAAAGAGCGAGCACATGGCTGGGTTCAAAGAGCAAACACATGGCTGGGTCCAAAGAGCGAGCACATGGCTGGGTCCAAAGAGCAAACACATGGCTGGGTTCAAAGAGCAAACACATGACTGGGTTCAAAGAGCAAACACATGGCTGGGTCCAAAGAGCAAACACATGGCTGGGTCCAAAGATCAAACACATGGCTGGGTCCAAATAGCAAACACATGGCTGGGTCCAAGAGTAAACAAATGGCTGGGTCCAAAGAGCAAACACATTTTTTCTTGAATGGACCAGGAACAACATATAATCCCTAATGCACAAGCTGCATGAGTTTCCATTGGTCTTGTCATTGTATGAGTATAGTATTAAACTGAATGAGTCGTATGCAACTCAATCATATGATGAAAAATATGTGATAAATAATTTAACCAGGCATTAGTCTATAGGAAGTGACCATTGGTCAGTGTGTTTGTCAAATATATAGACTTTAGCCTGTTTGAGGCCTCACTAAAAATCCTGCAAGTTCCTTGTACATTTTCTCAAATGAGTTTAAAAAAAAACCCGTATTAAAATCTATGGAGCTAATAATTATGAAGTCAACATTTTCACGTAACACTCAAAAATTAAAAACTAAAAAAAAAACAACTAAAAGTGATAAAGTTCATTGACAGCTGATGATGAGATGGTTTAATGATAAAGTTCATTGACAGCTGATGATGAGATGGTTTAATGATAAAGTTCATTGACAGCTGATGATGAGATGGTTTAATGATAAAGTTCATTGACAGCTGATGATGAGATGGTTTAATGATAAAGTTCATTGACAGCTGATGATGAGATGGTTTAATGATAAAGTTCATTGACAGCTGATGATGAGATGGTTTTAATGATAAAGTTCATTGACAGCTGATGATGAGATGGTTTTAATGATAAAGTTCATTGACAGCTGATGATGAGATGGTTTTAATGATAAAGTTCATTGACAGCTGATGATGAGATGGTTTTAATGATAAAGTTCATTGACAGCTGATGATGAGATGGTTTTAATGATAAAGTTCATTGACAGCTGATGATGAGATGGTTTAATGATAAAGTTCATTGACACCTGATGATGAGATGGTTTAATGATAAAGTTCATTGACACCTGATGATGAGATGGTTTAATGATAAAGTTCATTGACAGCTGATGATGAGATGTTTTTTCCTCCAGTTTTATCAAGCTCCGGACACAAGAGCAGAGGTCCAGCAGGTGGATGACTTGTTAGAGCAGCTGTCAGCAGAAGTAAAACTGGACTCTCTCATCCCAGACCCAGCTGAGGAAGTTGAAGCTAGACTGCGACAGTATTATACTGGCGATGGTAAAAGTGACTTTGACTTTATGTATGGTTTTCAGAATTGTTTGCTCAGAGATCTCATTGATCCTTTGTGTTGGTTTGATAACATTAGACAGGGATTCTTAACTAGGGACGTCCACTCCCCCAGGGTATACATTCAAAAATGATTTATGATAACTCTCCTCTGTATCTAAAGTTTGGATTTAAGATGGGAATTGATCTCACTTTTAGAAGTTTGGTTTGGGTTCAGCTCATTAACAACTTAAGTTTGGTTTGGTAACATTATAAGTTTGGTTTGGTTTGGTAACAGCTTAGTTTCAGTTCGACAATAACTAGGGATGTAATACCTTTCTTTTTTCTGGAAAACCAGTTTGCGGATTTAGATATCTGGTTTTAAACCGAATTAGGATTTTCACTATAAGAGCACATTTGAAAACAACAAATGTAGCAGATGCTTTCTATCCTGTCTTCCCTCACTTTTGATCTGGTGCAGTGGGTCATGGTTTGTTGTTCATCATCTAGAATCATTATACTACAGAGGCCTTACTTCCCCCTCTCCACCCATGCACATCTGGCATCAAGTAGAATCATTATACTACAGAGGCCTTACTTCCCCCTCTCCACTCATGCACATCTGGCATCAAGTAGAATCATTATACTACAGAGGCCTTACTTCCCCCTCTCCACCCATGCACATCTGGCATCATCAAGGTGTTGTCAACTGTAAATAGTTGATTTGATTGATCAATAAATAGATTTATCTAATTGTAGTTTCTGACATTGGATGACAAAGAATTGGCTATATAGTGCTGCTGTTTAATTGTCATACATTGATCGTGGGCCCTTAATATATAGAAAAAGAAGTCTATCCATGAAAAAGTGATAGGGGGGAGAGAGGTGGGTCGGGGAAAGGTGGGTAGGGGAGGATTTAAAAAGGTGCAACTTTTTACCCCCCAAAAAATTTTTTGTAATATTATTTTGTAGTTTGTCTGGCTTAAGCCGGCATGGGCCAGATTCTTAGAAGAGTGACAGTTCTAACAAGTTTGTCATAGAACATTTTGTGATGTTGAAGTTTGGGTTTGGGTTCAGTTCAGTCGTCAGCAGGGTTTAAGTTTGGTACACATTCCGTACGATTCCCATCTGTAATGTGGACTTCATTTTTCATAATTAAATATACTGTAATTTAATCAAAAGTTACACCTATAAATGTATGCATTTAACTAACCTTGCAATTACATTTTTTCGGGGGGGGGGGGGGGGGGCAGAAAATGTTTAAAAATCAAGATGAGGAAATTTTTTGCAATTAAGAGGGGGTGGCACACAGCAAATAGGTAAAGAACCCTTGTATTCGAGTAAGGGTTTTTGGATTATTTTAATATTAGATTTATAAAAATTACTGCAGAGTTACAATGTTTTCTTGTACCTCCACCTACAACTCTCAATATTCCATGTAATGTTTGATTTCTTGTACCTCCAGCTACAGCCGCCAACAGGACTTCCAAAGCTGACATAGATGACAATAATCTCAACAAGGGAGACAAGTCTGGAAGGGCAAGTAACAATCTGAATACCGTAGAGAAGCTGGGACCCATTGGCAAACCTTTCAACAAGAACATTGAAGGCGCAGGATCTGAAACGGCTTTGACCGGTCAGTTCATATAGAAAATATTTTTGTCATGTAATATCACTGTTTCACAAAGGTGATAAGGGGAGAGACTGCAATCAGGTTAAGTAGAAGGAAATAAGCCAAACAAAGTATGGGGAAACCTGAGAAAACACAAAGAAACGATGAAGAGGTCGGCAGAAGCTTTCTCCAGTGAAGAAGTAACACTAAAAACAATATAACATTTTTAAAAAAGCACTTAGCTCCAATATAGAATCACAGAGAACAGCAAGAAGAATGTGATCACTTTATAATTGAATCACAGGGAACAGCAAGAAGAATGTGATCACTTTATAATTGAATCACAGAGAACAGCAAGAGGAATGTGATCACTTAATAATTGAATCACAGAGAACAGCAAGAAGAATGTGATCACTTTATAATTGAATCACAGGGAACAGCAAGAAGAATGTGATCACTTTATAATTGAATCACAGAGAACAGCAAGAAGAATGTGATCACTTTATAATTGAATCACAGGGAACAGCAAGAAGAATGTGATCACTTTATAATTGAATCACAGGGAACAGCAAGAAGAATGTGATCACTTTATAATTGAATCACAGGGAACAGCAAGAAGAATGTGATCACTTTATAATTGAATCACAGAGAACAGCAAGAAGAATGTGATCACTTTATAATTGAATCACAGAGAACAGCAAGAAGAATGTGATCACTTTATAATTGAATCACAGAGAGCAGCAAGAAGAATGTGATACTTTATAATTGAATCACAGAGAACAGCAAGAGGAATGTGATCACTTAATAATTGAATCACAGAGAACAGCAAGAAGAATGTGATCACTTTATAATTGAATCACAGGGAACAGCAAGAAGAATGTGATCACTTTATAATTGAATCACAGAGAACAGCAAGAAGAATGTGATCACTTTATAATTGAATCACAGAGAACAGCAAGAAGAATGTGATCACTTTATAATTGAATCACAGAGAGCAGCAAGAAGAATGTGATACTTTATAATTGAATCACAGAGAACAGCAAGAGGAATGTGATCACTTAATAATTGAATCACAGAGAACAGCAAGAAGAATGTGATCACTTTATAATTGAATCACAGGGAACAGCAAGAAGAATGTGATCACTTTATAATTGAATCACAGAGAACAGCAAGAAGAATGTGATCACTTTATAATTGAATCACAGGGAACAGCAAGAAGAATGTGATCACTTTATAATTGAATCACAGGGAACAGCAAGAAGAATGTGATCACTTTATAATTGAATCACAGAGAACAGCAAGAAGAATGTGATCACTTTATAATTGAATCACAGGGAACAGCAAGAAGAATGTGATCACTTTATAATTTAACTAAGTAATTATTTTGAGATTAAAAAAATTTCTTTTAAGAATATGTCCGAAATTTAAAAAAATACAACAATAATAATACCTAAACAAAATTAAAAAGCTGATTTAGGTTTTAAAAAATCCATGAATCAGGGGCGTCCGCTAGGAAAGAAGACACGGACCTCGATGACATACAAAAGTTGATGACACAAGCTGCCAGGGACCTGGAGTTAGAGGCTCAGAGAGCCATTGATGGGCTACAGAAAGACAAAGAGTTAATGGACAGACTCAAGGTCATCCAGGCCAGACAGAAAGAGAGGAATAAAAATGTAGATGGTATGTAGGATGAAGCTTTCATATGATTTGTATGAGTTTATCAATAGTATGACATGACCATTACATTTTTTATTATAGAAGTTATAGGTAAAAAAAATACACCTGCTAGAATTATCAAAAATTAAATAATTCAATTATTTATTCTTAAGAACATTACAGCAGAATTGCCCAACCTTTCCAATCCTCTATACACCTACCAATTATGTGACTTGTATCACACCACCTACCAATTATTTGACTTGTATCACACCACCTAACAAATTATTTGACTTGTATCACACCACCTACCAATTATGTGACTTGTATCACACCACCTACCAATTACTTGACTTGTATCACACCACCTACCAATTATTTGACTTGCATCACACCACCTACCAATTATGTGACTTGTATCACACCACCTACCAATTATTTGAGTTGTATCACACCACCTAACAAATTATTTGACTTGTATCACACCACCTACCAATTATGTGACTTGTATCACACCACCTACCAATTATTTGACTTGTATCACACCACCTACCATTTATGTGACTTGTATCACACCACCTACCAATTATGTGACTTGTATCACACCACCTACCAATTATTTGACTTGAATCACACCACCTACCAATTATTTGACTTGTTTCACACAACCTAACAATTAATTGACTTGTATTTGTATCACACCACCTACCAATTACTTGACTTGTATCACACCACCTACCAATTACTTGACTTGTATCACACCATCTACCAATTATGTGACTTGTATCACACCACCTACCAATTATTTGACTTGTATCACACCACCTACCAATTATGTGACTTGTATCACACCACCTACCAATTACTTGACTTGTATCACACCACCTACCAATTATGTGACTTGTATCACACCATCTACCAATTATGTGACTTGTATCACACCACCTACCAATTATTTGACTTGAATCACACCACCTACCAATTATTTGACTTGTTTCACACCACCTAACAATTAATTGACTTGTATTTGTATCACACCACCTACCAATTATTTGACTTGTATCACACCACCTACCAATTATTTGACTTGTTTCACACCACCTAACAATTAATTGACTTGTATTTGTATCACACCACCTACCAATTATTTGACTTGAATCACACCACCTACCAATTATTTGACTTGTTTCACACCACCTAACAATTAATTGACTTGTATTTGTATCACACCACCTGCCAATTATTTGACTTGTATCACACCACCTACCAATTATTTGACTTGTTTCACACCACCTACCAATTATTTGACTTGTATTACACCACCTACCAATTATTTGACTTGTATCACACCACCTACCAATTATTTGACTTGTATCACATCACCTACCAATTATTTGACTTGTTTCACACCACCTACCAATTATTTGACTTGTGTTACACCACCTACCAATTATTTGACCTGTATCACACCTCTCAACATTACAGTCAATTGTTTTTGAAAAAAAAATAATAAAAAACAAATTGGGGGGAAATCTGACTTGTAAAAAAAAATTATTGTTTGTTATCTTAACTCCATTTATTGCCATTTAAGTGAATACTTATATAAAAAATATTCCTCACTCAATGCAACATGTTGATTGGTTATTTCCTCAGATCTGTTCATTCTCACACTATGTTTCCCTCAGATGTTGTATCTGTTGATTCTGACACTGACAATACAACAAAAACCTGTGACATCTCCAGAATGACAGACGTACCCAATGACGACTCAGATGAAGAATCTGAAGAAGTTGCCACCCAAAAGTTAATCCAGAGATTCATGGATGAGACAAAGATTGATGCAACCGTTGGTGATCTGGGTGGCGCCAACGGCCAGAGGAAGCCCTCATCAGTAGAAAACAAGAAGGCAAACAAAAAAGAGAAGATGAAAGAAAGTTCAAAGGTGAATTTAGTTTTTTAAACTTGTTGGAGCTATATTGAACACATTGCAGACGTCAACAAATGTTTCAATAGATTTGGGCAAAGAATTTATGTTCTCTGTTCCTATGGTGCTGAATAGTGCCATTGATTGGATATCTCGTTGAAATTAAGTCTGTCAAGAGATGGCTAATTATGAGAGGGTTGGACTGTGAAATGGCTAATTATAAGAGGGTTGGTCTGTGAGATAGCTAATTATAAGAGGGTTGGACTGTGAGATAGCTAATTATAAGAGGGTTGGACTGTGAGATAGCTAATTATAAGAGGGTTGGACTGTGAGATAGCTAATTATAAGAGGGTTGGACTGCCATAAATCTTTTTTAATATATATATATATAAAACATAAGATAAGATTATTTATTGATCCAATTAAATTGAAATTTTTTGATTACATTGTACAAATTCATATTCAGAACATAAATAAATACATATTTAAACCAAGACAACATTTTACAATTAGAATAATTAAAGCACAAGACAAGTATTTCTCTAGCGTAGAAATCAGCCATAAATGAACTCCCTTAGTGACAATAATGAATTAATTAGTGATCATTTTGAGCATGATGGTAAATTCATACAGATTGGGTAACAAAAGAATTTTTATTTTTTAAGTTTTCATTATGATTAGGAAATGTACAAATTCAAATGTATTGGCAAATGTCTTTATCAGTACAACAAAAAATAATAAAATAATAAAGTTAATTTGAAAAACATCCCTAAAAGCTCAAAGCGCGGTACAAAGTCAACCATAAAAAAAAAGAATCAATCTAAAATTTACCACATTTAAAAACAGACGCAACAATATAAATCTAAATACGAGCATACCAAGTCAAAGTCTTTCATCCCATTTCAACCATAAGCAACACAAGCCAAAATACATTACTGGAAGAAGATGGTAGATAGCATCACCCCAGAAGGTGTGTGCGTAATAGATGTGTTTTTAAATCGTTTTTAAAGGACTCCAGTGTCTGGCTGTTTCTGAGAGCGACAGGAACATTAATATAATTATAAATTTACATACTATATGAATATTATACCTATATCTAAAGAGAACAGAAAAGAAGAAGCACAACTCCCTAAGAAAAAAATTGATCAGAAGAACAGGAAGAAAGTGGTTGGAATAGGAAGTACAATACAAAAGCCAAACAGGAAAAGACATTACAGCAATGGGCGCCCGCACCAAACTTTCTAGGGGGGGGGGGGGCAAAAAAAATTTATTAACTTTCTAGGGGGGGGGCACAAAATTTTTAGTGATTTTTAATGTAGTTTTAATTTACTGTAGCGTATTTGTATGGTGAACGAACGGACAAGACATCAGCTTAGCTACTTTCTCTTTATTTTCTCTTTACTTTAATAAATTTTTTGTCTATTTTTGTCTAAAATTTTTGTATCCAATCAATGGGGGGGGGGGGGGAATTTCCCCCCCCCCCCCCCCCGCGGGCGCCCATGATTACAGCCTGCTTTTTTTTACGCAGTTTGTGTCTTATAAATCAAGAGATGGCAGCAAGATATAGGAGTGATGGTCCATTAATGACACTTTAATGAACAATTGAAGTAACAGATAGTGAGATACTTGGGTCAGTTGCGTTTTTTCCTCCTTATGTTTATGTGACATAAATTTGTTAAAATTGAACTGTAGATTGAAACCAAGAAAGAGAACTCTGACAGCGATTATGATGATACTGATGAGCTCCCCTACTGCTGCATGTGTACTGAAGATGCCACACTAAGGTGTAAAGACTGTGACCAGGACCTCTACTGTCAGAAATGTTTCAAGTAAGTGTCTTCCAGTAGTCTAGGTCACATTTATGTACACGGTTTTATTGTGATGTTGTTTTATAGTTCAAAGTACTTTTTAATATAAATAATGAAATTAAAATTTATAGATATGTATTGGAAGAGAAAATGAAAAATAATAATTCAACTATTGAAATTTATATAACAAATGTTTATTTCATCAATTCACATCTTTAAAAGATTAAGTTGTTTCCAAGCGTTGGACTAAACTGTGGGCTGTTTATAATTTTTCTAAAGGATGAAATTCAAAAGATAATTGCTTAGATGAATTTTAATTTTTTTAAAATAGAAATGGTAGGAGATAGAGTTATGGTAGCAGAAATGGTAGGAGATAGAGTTATGGTTGCCAGGCAGACACAGCACCATTGGCCTTAGTCTGTCTCTGAATTTTTGCTGCATACATCATTTATGTGTTAGTCATAGATAAATTCAATGGCTGGACATTGACATAAAGCTTTTTGGTCAGTTCATCTTTTTCTTATTTGGGATGCTTTTATTTATATCAGGGCATCTCACAAAGAGATGGACATAACAGACCACAGGATGACACCTTACAAGGCACCTAAAGGTTACAGATGACCTTGACATTACAGAGCACAGGATGACACCTTAAAAGGCACCTAAAAGTTACAGATGACCTCATCTTGAATTGCCATTTTTATTCTTGTATTTAGAGCAGTATTGGTTGTCTCAATGACTCACTTCATGTGTATTCCTGAACAAGGGAAGTAACTCTCATGTTCTCTTTATATTTTTTAGAAGTTCCAAAATATTTTATAATTATAACAAATTTATGTAATTGAATCCAGAAAAGGCTAAAGTGTTAGAAAAAATATATTAATGGCCACAACAAAAAAAAAGTACATAACACTCATACAGTAATATACAAATTAAAAACAAAGTAGTAATTAGGGGAAAATTCTAACTAAATGATTTGACTCAATAGACTTAATTTGCTGTCAGTGGCATAGCTAGGGGGGTGCTGGGGGGGCAGACCACACTGGGTGACACAGTACCAGTGGGTGACACCAATTGAAAAATTGTATATTTACAGAGCACACACTGCCCAGTCTAACCGAATTTCATAAAAAGATCACACTTAAATTTTCCACACATGTAACCAATCCAAATGCATGCTTTATTAAAAGTTCAAGGTTGATACGCCAAAATGATTCAAAGCTGATTGATGAAGTGTTTGGTAACTTTTGTAAATGACAGGAACCCATATTTATCTAAATTCTGAATAATAAAAGCTTTCCATTGATATCAAATACGAGATGGTTTGGTGATTCTAAGTACTGGTACATGAATCGAAACATTAAAAATTAAAAAGATTAAAAATGACTTTTTACTCATTTATAAGGTTATCAAAATAATATTTTACACAATTTGCTCATATCTTTTAACAATTTATTTAAATTTAAAAAAAAAAGATTTTTGAAACCTAATTTATCGAAACCCAAACAGTAAAAATAATTATTTTTGGCGATTCGTCACTAACGCCAACCCTTAATATTTGAGATGATTGTCATACAAGGTCTTTTACATGCTGTCTGTGTTGTCATATTTATGTGCTACATTTACCTTTGAAATGATCTACTTGAGGAAGTTAATCTTACACAGCAGTATCTGCAGAATAAAGGCTTTACCTTTGACAAAAGGGTGACAAACCTAGAGGCCTTAAGATTGTTTCTGCATGAAATGACCCTTTTAAAATCAGACTCGGTAGAGAGAAGATTAAGGTTTAAGAAGAGAATGGCAGGAGAACAATTAATAGATGCTGGACTCTCTCTGCGAGAAGAAAACAGTAGTGAGTTGCTGGAGGGTATTGATCTTTTTCATTCTGAACCCTAGATCAGATCATCAGCGATCAAGGAATAGCAGATATATTTGTGACTATTCAAACCCAAGAGTCTACTAATCAGCAAGGGAAACAGAGTTATTCGTTCAAAATGAACCTCTTTCTATGTTGAATTATCAGAAGATGAAATTTTAAAAGAAATACCAAGGCTTAGAAGCACCTTAAGGCGCTGATATTGGATTTCACAAAGTCATGGACTGGTCAGTATTTGATGTGTTGAAATTCATTGCTCAATGGGACTTCCTAGAATCTCTTCCAATACTCTCGCTAAGCCTTCAATTATTTCTTACGATCTGTGTGTCTGTGGCTTCAAGTGAGTGGAGCTTTTCAAAACTAAAGCTTATCAAGAACTGTTTACGATGATCCATGGGACAGCCAAGGCTTTCTGATCTGGATCTACTAACAATTGAAAGTGATACAGTGAAGGATATTGATCAAGTGATTGACAGGTTTGCAGCTTTGAAGACCAGGAAAGGAAAGTTTTAAATAAAGTGAATTTAATGTAAAAATAACTTAACGTTGTTGCAGTTCTTACATACATTTACCTCCTGAAGTTTAATTTTTTTTTTTCTTGTTATTGTTAAGTGTGGACTTACTTTAACAAGAAGAAATCCGTAGTGGAAGTAGGGGGAGGGGTGGGGTGACACCATCATTAAACCGCACCGGGTGTCACCAACCTTAGCTACGCCACCAAGTGTCACCAACACTAGCTACGCCACCGCGTGTCACCAACCCTAGCTATGCCACCGGGTGTCGCCAACCCCTAGCTACGCCACCGGATCTCACCAACCCTAACTACGCCACCGGGTGTCACCAACCCCAGCTACGCCACCGGGTCTCACCAGCCCTAGCTACGCCACCGGGTCTCGCCAACCCTAGCTACGCCACCGGGTGTCGCCAGCCCTAGCTACGCCACTGTTAGCTGTATTTCTGCCTTTTGTATGATAGTAAAATATGTATTTACACCATAATAAAGTTCCTATCTAAGATCAATTTTAAATATCGGTTTTTGTAAGACAATATGATTTCATTAATCTTATTTGTGGTTTCCATTCATGAAAACTGTAACCTTGCTAATTATTATTAGTCCAGGTTAACTTTTAAGGACATCACATAGACAACTTTGGAATGACATTCTGAGTCCAGTTTCAGTTTCACACACATCATTTGATTATTTCAATGAAGTTGACAAATATAATACTTGAAGAAATCCTCCAATCCACAGAATCAATGTCAAATAAATGATTAGTAATGATTAGTAACTCTCCACTCAATAAAGAACATAAATATCTATTCATATTAGATGTGTCCGTAGACAATAGATTTATTCACCTCCTACTTTGACACCCTTAATTTTTACATGCTCTCCAATATGGCTGACAAAATAGTCCTGTCTTTCACAGTTCATCATCTGTATTAATCCGCCACATGATTTTTCTGATTTTTGTGTCAGATTTAGTTTGACTATGTAGTCAACAACCACTGAATGTCATGATGTTAATGTCATGATGTAAATGTCATGATGTTACAAAAACTACTCTGTCATTTTTTTTAAACATTTATCTCAGAGATGTTGTGGTGAATTTTTAGGGAATTCAAATTTTTTGTTTCATTACAAATGATAGCACCTGAATGTGGACATTTGGAGGCTGGACTCCAGCATTCATCTCTTTACAACTGTAGTTACACATTACATACAACTGCTATTACACTTACACATTACATGACTGCTGTTTAATGTATTGTTCTCAACATCTTTATAAAAAAAATTGCTCTCTGTGCTCTATTAATCATAGTTGAAGTCAGCTGCGGAGCTCAGCTTGACTTTGACCACACATTTCAATTTTTTAAAGTTTGAATGGCAGATTCCACCCCCACTCCTATTTTTTTTTGCTTCAGTTCCAGACAGACATAACACAGGAATTACGTTCATGCTATGTATTTTTTAACAAAAATTGTCAATGGCAAAATTTAAAAGCTATAGATTTAAGAGAGCAACGTTATTTCATCTAATGTACAGTTGTCTTTCTCTTCCAATGGAACATTATAAAGTTGTTAATTCTTGTTGCACTGTCATGAGTGATGTATGAGTGATGTCATTAGTGATATATTTGTTATGTAATGAGTGATGTCATTAGTGATATATTTGTTATGTAATGAGTGATGTCATTAGTGATATATTTGTTATGTAATGAGTGATGTCATGAGTGGTGTATGAGTTATGTCATTAGTGATATATTTGTTATGTAATGAGTGATGTCATGAGTGATGTATGAGTTATGTCATTAGTGATATATTTGTTATGTAATGAGTGATGTCATGAGTGGTGTATGAGTTATGTCATCAGTGATATATTTGTTATGTAATGAGTGATGTCATGAGTGATGTATGAATTATGTCATTAGTGATATATTTGTTATGTAATGAGTGATGTCATGAGTTATGTCATGAGTGATGTAATGAGTGATGTCATGAGTGATGTTATGATGTAATGAGTGATGTCATGAGTTATGTAATGAGTGATGTCATGAGTGATGTATGAGTTATGTAATGAGTGATGTCATGAATAATGTATGAGTTATGTAATGAGTAATGTATGAATAAAAGAGACTGTTTTAACTAGACTTTTTGATGAGGCTTGTTTTCACATGTGTAATCTATCTATTTATAAGGTGGGTGTCTAATATTGAGTGCTGTGTTGCAGTTGTGGTTATGGAAGATGAATCAGTGAAAGGGAAACTGCTTTAGAGAGTTATGTAAAAGCCCATGACATAGTTAAACAAAGTGATCAATGTAGAACTAAATTACTGTGACTATAACTCCATGTCATGAATCATCAACAGCTCACTGCTACCATTTGGTGTCACAAATTAGGAAGGGAATTTGCTAAGATTGAATTATTCACTAACACAGAACCAAATGTTGCTGTCACAGTAAGAAGTTATAAAAGTTCAGCATTATTGGCAAATATGTAAATGTAAGTATTTTGTACTTGAAATCCTACTGCCCAGTATAAAGGTATTTTCTTTGTGGTAGGAAGGTAATGTGAGAAATAAATAGAATGGTAATTGGAGATGTAAATGGTAATGGGAAAAAGTATTAGATAGGTATAGGAAAGGGTAAAATATAGGTAGGCCTACTAGATTGGGCAGGCCAATGTGAGAATTTCCACTAATTCAAATTCATCATTACAATTTCAATCATTGGGCACAATGAAGGGCCCATGAGTGAGGTAAGGGAATTAATTGGAAATGTTTGTTTTTTTATTTTTACATTAATTAAAAGGGAGACTACTATGAGAGCTACATCAACGGGGTTTGACAAGCTGAAAAAAAGCATCGATTTCATTGGTTACAGCAACCTGTGAACAAACAGGAAGCCAGATAAATGTGTATTTAATTATACACCCATGCTACGCAAATAAAATGCTTGAATTCAAACACAAATACATTTAAATAAATTAATTTGGAAGGAAAGCTAAAATGACAGTTATTTTTTTATCAGTGGATTCTTGACACGTGACACGTGCATCAGTGGAAACACTTCCGGTAGGAATAAGTCTTTATTGAAATAATTTACTTTTTCCACCACTCAGCTTATTTTTTGTGTTGTTTGTTTTTGTTTGGAAAGACTTTTTTACTTATTAAATTCAGATAGGAATAGTCTATACACTACACAGTGGCGTAGGCATGGGGGTTATGGAAGAAAAAAGGGGTGGGTGTCTGAATGTAGAGGGCGGAATTTTCGCATACTTTTTTTGTGGAGTATTGAGGGGGGGGGCACACAATTTTTGTCCTGCTCCGGGCGGCACTAACCCTAGTCACGCCACTGTCTCTTATGTAGTCCTATGAAAACTGGGCACAATGCTTGCATGTTATGTTTGGATCAGAACTTTGGTGGTTTTACGAGGAGTTAGCGTCCATGGTCTTCAGTCATAAAGGCGGTTCTCAAAAAAATAAAATGTCAGACACATTAAACTTTAGGAAAATCACATTCTTTTGTAATTCAAGAAAATCATGTTGTAGTAGCTAACATCCAGTGAGTTGTGTTTCTTTGTAGATAAAAAAAGGGTGTCAGTACTTGACTGGTCGGTACTTGACTGGTCGGTACTTGACTGGTCGGTACATTGCCGGTCGGTCCTGTCAATTTGATCGTGGATTGAAACGTGGGATTCTAGGGCGGGGCCTCAATGAGCCACTCCCCAAGGGCGGGGCCTCAATGAGCCACTCCCTAGAAAATGTTTGCTACATTCAAAATGCAGGGACGCGTTGTGGTGCATATCTGAATTTAGTTGTGCATTATTCTCACCTGAATTGGCGAAGAAGTGTTTGTGTCAATGTAGGTGTACCCGGACCTGGCTGTCTTTAGCAACATACATTGCCCCAAAAATGTTATTTTAATATACATGGACACCATTGGCAACTTGATTCCTTAGAACACGCCTGCACAACTCAAAATGTAAGGCGGGCCGTAATAATTTATGAAAGCTTGTGCGAGCCGAAAGATGATTGGACAAGGAGGAGAGCTATTGAGAAAGTAAAAATAATAAAGAATATTCCGTTACATCGCGGGCCGCCAAGTGCGTGCTGGTGGGCCACATGCGGCCCCCGGGCCGTATGTTGTGCAGGCCTGCTTTAGAAGTATGAGGCCCGCTAGAAGCGTGAGGCCTCCTAGATAAGTGAGCCACCCCCCACCCTCCTGAAAAGTGAGGCCTTGTACACTGCCCAGTGTGTTTACGCTCTAAGACGACACCGAGGGAACTCAGGGGAGGGGGGGGGCATTCGCCCGGGCTACAGCATCAGCGGAGCCAAAAATCGTCTCTAAAAGGGAACTTAATAGTGAAACGAAAAAAATTACCATGTTTTTTACAAGGAACTAGGGGGTGCGAAAATCATATGTATACAGGTTCGCGCAGGGCGTCGCTTTTCTCCACCTTAATATGGATGCCTTTTTTAGAATTCTTCCCGGGGCAACATTTTACAACCAATTTTGTTATTTTCTTTCCGAAAATATATATATATTTTTCTAAATGGCCGTACCCCATAGCGGTGACACTTTGTTAAATAGACGCGAAATACTAAAATTTGTCCAGTAAGTTTAAAGTAGATGGGAAAGTCCTGCATCGCCAGCGTCATTGTTTGGCGTGGGTTATTTCCCGTGTCGTTAATCAAGCCACGAACAGAACAACGAACGTTGTCAAAAGAAAGGAACACCAATTTTATGGTTTATTGGCAACGAACTCACAGATATCAGTCATCGAGATGTACATGTACATTAAGCTGATGAAAATAGGAAGCAGGTACACATACACCCCCCTGGGGGGCACGGGGGGCCACCCCCCCCCAACACCCACACAAATGTTCCGTGGACACCAAGCTCTCCCGTGTTACAATTTGGAGCAGATATGTTTGACGAGTCATTAAGTTGTCACGAATTTCGTCGGGTCGGTCAATGGTATTATGTGTGAAGCAGTGGTGAAGAAAGGGGGAAGAGTCTCCCCCCCCCCCCCCCCCTTTTTTTTTTTGAGCTACACTTTAGTTTCGGCCAACCGCGGGGTTCTTTTTGTTTCGTTGCAGAAGGCGGCACAAAACTATTGTCCTGCTCCGGCGGCACAAAACTATTGTCCTGCTCCGGCGGCACAAAACTATTGGCCTGCTCCGGCGGCACAAAACTATTGTCCTGCTCCGGCGGCACAAAACTATTGTCCTGCTCCGGCGGCACAAAACCATTGTCCTGCTCCGGCGGCACAAAACTATTGGCCTGCTCCGGCGCCACCTATCTGACCTCAAAATTGAAATCATATGTGTAGATCGATATATGTTTATAATGAGAACAGCAATCATTAGACAATCATAGGACAATTGTTAGACAATAATCAGACAATCATTATACAATAATCAGACAATCATTATACAATAATCAGACAATCATTTAGACAATCATGTCTTACACATTATCAACAAAAATCACATACAACATCCATCTTTCATTTGATATTTTATTTTATTTGCATATTTCCAAGACCTGAACTGTTAAACTCGTGGACGATAAATAGGAATGGGGGTCGAACGACCCTTACACAGGGGTCGCCTGAGACCATCGGAGAACACATGTTTATGAAGTAGCAACGAAAATAATTCTGTGGGTGGGGGGTGATCACAACATGAGGACCCGTGTTAAAGAGTCACGTCATTAGGGAGATCGAGAACCACTGCTGTAGAATATACTCTTTACAGCGTTCATAATTTAATATGTTTTCAGCAGAAGATCGTCTCAAGATGACCTTGACATTGTCCTATCCACACACTTTGAAATACAGGATAAGATCTCAAGACGTCATAAGGGATTGTGCACTTTAACGTGGCCAGCTGGTTGTGGACATTAGGGACACGCGTCCATCAGTAGAGCCCACGCCCACGAGACAACAGCTCACTGATCAGTACACAGCCTTTGAGCAGGATGAACACACTTCTCGCCAAGAACAAACTAGACGAATGTCTCCCAGCTGCCCCGCTAAACCTCCAAAGATCATGGCTGTGTGTTGGCAACATTTACTTAACGACGTATCTTTGTCTGCTGTATATCTGTTTGGTGTGCTGAATATCTAGGTGTGCTGTATATCTAGGTGTGCTATATATCTAGGTGTGCTGTATATCTGTTTGGTGTGCTGAATATCTAGGTGTGCTGTACATCTTGATATGCTGTATATCTAGGTGTGCTGTACATCTATGTGTGCGGTACATATAGGTGTGCTGTATATCTATTTGGTGTCTAGATGTGCTGTATATCTTGCTGCTGGCATCCGTCCGTCACAATGTGACGATGGAGTGGGCTTCGGAGGACGAAATCCACATGGCCACATAGCTGTATATCAAGGTGTGCTCTATATCTAGGTGTACTGTATCTCTAAGTGTGCTGTAAATCTAGGTGTGCTGTAAATCTAGGTGTGCTGTATATCTAGATGTGCTACATGTCTAGGTGTGATGTATATCTAGGTGTGCTGTATATCTAGGTGTGCTGTATATCTAGGTGTGCTGTATATCTAGGTGTGCTGTATATCTAGGTGTGCTGTATGTCTAGGTGTGCTGTATAGTGTTTCTTTCTAATAATTTGATCCTAGGCATTTCAGGTGTTTGGAAAAAAGTTTGGCCGGGGGTGGGGGCTATGCATTTACAAACGCCAAATGTTGTCAGTTCTCAAACTGGCGCCCCCACCCTACATAAACTGATTTAATCCCAGTTGTGCGCCCTAGAAATACTAGAATATGCTTTTTGCCCCATCTTTGTTTTCTCATTGGATTCTATAAATAAAAATATAGTCTAGCTTATCTTTACATACTTAAAGAGTAATAATTTTTTTTTCAGTCAACAAAATCCTTATATTACAAACATCTAGATCAGGCTTCACAACTCAAAATGTAAGGCGGGCCGTAATAATTTATGAAAAACGTGTGCGGGGGAAAAAGAAAAAAGGACAGTGGGGGGGGGGGAAGCTATTAAGAAAATAATAAGAATAAAGAATATTTCGTTACTTCGGAGGCTGCAAAGTGGGCGATGGCGGGCCGAATGCGGCCCGCGGACTGATCTAGATGTTTACTTGTATGGACACAAAGGTGCGTGTACTGTCACATTGAATGGATTGGGGGGGGGGGCTGAAAGTAAGGGGAGGGGTCGCCCCCCAGAAATTTGTTGCGCACGTTGAGAAATGACTGAAAATTATACCATCTACGTGGGCTGTGGCTCTGGCGCCATCGAATCCCGGGGCGCTGCAGCCATCGAATCTTGGGGCACTGCAGCCATTGAATCTTGGGGCGCTGGAGCCATCGAATCTTGGGGCGCTGGAGCCATCGAACCCTGGGGTACTGGGGCCATCGAATCCTGTGGTTCTGGAGCCTTCAAATCCTGGGGTTCAGACGTTTTGAGCTTGAGACCCCCAAAAATGTTTTAGGTGGCCCAGACGTTTTCCCACCAGCTACGCTACGGCTCTCTAATATTTTCGTATAAATCACAAGCATAAAGAAGCATGGATACAATGATGGATAAAATGATGGATACAATGATGTATACAATGATGGATACAATGATGGATACAATAATGGATACAATGATGTATACAATGATCTATACAATGATGGATACAATGATGGTTACAATGATGGATACAATGATGTATAAATGATGGATACAATGATGGATACATTGATAGATACAATGATGGATACATTGATGGATACAATGATGGATACAATGATGGATACAATGATGTATAAATGATGTATGAATGATGGATACAATGATTGATTCAATGATGTATACAATGATCTATACAATGATGGATACAATGATGGATACAATGATTGATACAATGATGGATACAATGATGGATACAATGATAGTACAAATGAAGTTTTACAAAGTTTCAAAACAGGTTTAATGACATAATGTTAGGTCTAGTGGGTTTTTTCCGCAGCAATTCAGTCCAAACAGCAAACATCAGGAATAGAAAGCTGTTCATGAACATAAAATAGAAGGAGCCAACACATGTTCATAAATATTTGCATGTGCATAATGGAGACATACTTTAAATCCACTCAATGAACAACTATTTTTTTTTGTGTACACTGTAAAAATTATTGCAATGGACAAAATGGACAAAACGTACAAATATTTGCAATGTACAAAAACGTTTAGCGTACACGATGAACAAAAACTCATGCATCTACATTGTACAAATACTTGTCATGTACACAATGTACAAATACTTGCCATGTACACAATGTACAAATACTTTGCTATGGGCACAGACCCTGCTTTATACACATTCCTTGGCCTCAACGAAACCATAATATAGACGCCGACCTTGCAAAGGTCACCAACTTGGATTTGACACAATGAAATGTGCACCAGACACTGACCGTTGGAAGAGCCCATTCTCTACTTTCGATCACGTGTTCAACTAGGGAGAAAGAGATGAAAACCTTAAACTGACATTTATTGAGCACAGTTAACATGGGAGCTAAACCTTGATTTCTTGTGGATCATAGGCCTGTCACACTTATCACATTAGTTATCATGGGAGCTAAACCTTGACTTCTTGTGGATCATATGCCTGTCACACTTATCACATTAGTTAACATGGGAGCTAAACCTTGACTTCTTGTGGATCATATGCCTGTCACACTTATCACATTAGTTAACATGGGAGCTAAACCTTGAGATCTTGTGGATCATAGGCCTGTCACACTTATCACATTAGTTAACATGGGAGCTAAACCTTGACTTCTTGTGGATCATATGCCTGTCACACTTATCACATTAGTTAACATGGGAGCTAAACCTTGAGGTCTTGTGGATCATAGGCCTGTCACACTTATCACATTAGTTAACATGGGACCTAAACCTTGACATTTGTGGATCATATGTCTGTCACATTAATCACATTGATAAACATGGGTGCTAATCTTACATGATTGCTTGTCTTAACCTTAGTCACATATATCACATTAGCTGAGCATTGATTGCAATCAATCAAATGGTGGATTTAATCACGTTCTCTCAGTGCGCTTTCGAACATTTTAAATATTACATTAAACTATTTTTTAAAGTTTGGTTTGCAATCTTTTTTTTTAAAGGTTGTCAGTTTGGCCAGACATTTTGACCAAGTCATCAACTTTGTCAGTTTGGCCAGACATTTTGACCAAGTCATCAACTTTGTCAGTCAGGCCAGACATTTTGACTAAGTCATCAACTTTGTCAGTTTAGCCAGACCTTTTGACCAAGTCATCAACTTTGTCAGTCAGGCCAGCCATTTTGACTAAGTCATCAACTTTGTCAGTTTAGCCAGACCTTTTGAACAAGTCATTAACTTTGTCAGTTTGGCCAGACATTTTGACTAAGTCATCAACTTTGTCAGTTTAGCCAGACATTTTGACTAAGTCATCAACTTTGTCAGTTTGGCCAGACATTTTGACTAAGTCATCAACTTTGTCAGTTTAGCCAGACATTTTGACCAAGTCATCAACTTTGTCAGTTTAGCCAGACATTTTGACCAAGTCATCAACTTTGTCAGTTTAGCCAGACCTTTTGACCAAGTCATCAACTTTGTCAGTTTAGCCAGGCCTTTTGACCAAGTCATCAACTTTGTCAGTTTAGCCAGACAATTTGACTAAGTTATCAACTTTGTCAGTTTAGCCAGACATTTTGACCAAGTCATCAACTTTGTCAGTTTAGCCAGAACTTTTGACTAAGTCATCAACTTTGTCAGTTTAGCCAGACCTTTTGACCAAGCCATCAACTTTGTCAGTTTAGCCAGACCTTTTGACCAAGTCATCAACTTTGTCAGTTTAGCCAGATCTTTTGACTAAGTCATCAACTTTGTCAGTTTAGCCAGACCTTTTGACTAAGTCATCAACTTTGTCAGTTTAGCCAGACCTTTTGACTAAGTCATCAATTTTGTCAGTTTAGCCAGACATTTTGAACAAGTCATCAACTTTGTCAGTTTAGCCAGACCTTTTGACCAAGTCATCAACTTTGTCAGTTTAGCCAGACCTTTTGACCAAGTCATCAACTTTGTCAGTTTAGCCAGACAATTTGAACAAGTCATCAACTTTGTCAGTTTAGCCAGACATTTTGACCAAGTCATCAACTTTGTCAGTTTAGCCAGAACTTTTGACCAAGTCATCAACCTTGTCAGTTTAGCCAGACCTTTTGACTAAGTCATCAACTTTGTCAGTTTAGCCAGACCTTTTGACCAAGTCATCAACTTTGTCAGTTTAGCCAGACCTTTTGACTAAGTCATCAACTTTGTCAGTTTAGCCAGACATTTTGAACAAGTCATCAACTTTGTCAGTTTAGCCAGACCTTTTGACTAAGTCATCAATTTTGTCAGTTTAGCCAGACATTTTGAACAAGTCATCAACTTTGTCAGTTTAGCAAGACCTTTTGACTAAGTCATCAACTTTGTCAGTCAGGCCAGACATTTTGACTAAGTCATCAAATTTGTCAGTCTAGCCAGACCTTTTGAACAAGTCATCAACTTTGTCAGTTTAGCCAGACCTTTTGACTAAGTCATCAACTTTGTCAGTTTAGCCAGACCTTTTGACCAAGTCATCAACTTTGTCAGTTTAGCCAGACCTTTTGACTAAGTCATCAACTTTGTTAAAAACAAATTAAATCTTTGGTTAGAAATGGACAGATTGACAGATACAGGACAATTCTATTACTATTACACTTACATCATGTTTTTTTCCCTCATTGTTTCATTGAAAAAAGTAATTAAGTGACCAAAAGTGTCCCCAATAGAAGGTGAACTGTGTCGCTTTAGTAGGGACAAACATCTCCCATTATTTGAAAAGCCCCTATCGGTCGTGAGTTCATTGGCCTGTGCTGTGCAACAGGCTGTCGCAATATGGCACACACACCTCCCAGCATGGCATCGCTTGTCACCAAATGAGACAGCCTGCACAAAGTAAGCCATGGCACCATACAGATTGCACAAAGTAAGACATCGCACCAGACATCTTGCACAAAGTAAGACATCGCACCAGACATCTTGTACAAAGTAAGACATCGCTCCAGACATCTTGTACAAAGAAAGACATCGCACCAGATATCTTGCAAAAAGTAAGACATCACACCAGACATCTTGCAAAAAGTAAGACATCGCACTAGACATCTTGCACAAAGTAAGACATCTCACCAGACATCTTGCACAAAGTAAGACATCGCACCAGACATCTTGTACAAAGTAAGACATCGCACAAGACATCTTGCACAAAGTAAGACATCGCACCAGACATCTTGCACAAAGTAAGACATCGCACCAGATATCTTGCACAAAGTAAGACATCGCACCAGACAGCCTGCACAAAGTAAGACATCTCACCAGACATCTTGCACAAAGTAAGACATCGCCACAAGACAGCCTGCACAAAGTAAGACATCGCACCAGACGGCTTGCACAAAGTTGGACCGTACTTCTTTCGTTATTATTGATTTTTCTCTATTTCTAACCGTCTGCCTTCATCTTTCGCCCTGTGTCGCTTCCACAACTGTACAACCGCTTGCATAAATTCCTCCAGCAGACGTAGAGCGTTTTGCTTTAAGAACAACCAGCCATCCGAGGCCTTCCTACAGATGAACGATGTGAGATAAAGCTCTTGGTGGAAGTGACGTCGCATCTCCTCCGACAGCAACCGGATGACGCCGATGTCCTTCGCGACATCGATCGGCATCTCCTTCTGCGCGGTGAGGGCGAACACATCCGCACCATACAGCACGAGCATGCTGGCCACCTGCGTGAAGCCGCACGCCGCCGCGGTGTGCAGTGGGGAAAACCCGTGAACGTCCTGCGCGTTGACGTCCGCGCCGTTGCACAGCAGCAGCTTGACGGCGTCCAGGTTGTTGCTGAGGACGCCGTGGTGGAGCGCGGTGAGCCCCACGTGGTTGACCTGGTTGACGCGGACCTCGTCGCCGTGGTTGTCAAGGATGCGAACCAGCTCCGAGGTGTCGGCATCTTGGACGATGGCGGTGAGAACAGAGTCGGCCGAGAAGGAGATCCGCCTCTTGATCTCACCACTCATCCAAGGCTGGCCCTGGTACCTCGTCACGTGACCTGGCTGGGAACACAACGCGAGGAAGGGGAGACGTGGGGTGAGCGGGCTAGCGATTGTATCGTAAGTGCAAGCACCGAACACTTCTGTGCTACTACAGTCTTAGCAGTCTTGATACGTTCAAAGTATTATAATCTCCACATTTAAAAAAAAAAAAGAGTTTCACACAAACACAAGATAAGAGAAATCTGCCACACGAATAACTCAAATATCCGTCAATGATAAATGCCAAAGATTGGCCTATCTGTAACTACACTAGGCAATGTTTGATCTGGCTGTAACTACACTAGGCAAAGTTTGGCCTGTCTGTAACTACACTAGGCAATGTTTGGCCTGTCTGTAATTCACTAGCCAATGTTTGGTCTGTCTGTAACTACAATAGGAAATGTTTGGCCTGTCTGTAACTACACTAGGCAAAGTTTGGCCTGTCTGTAACTACACTAGGAAATGTTTGGCCTGTCTTCACTAGGTTACTAGCTCTCTTACACTAATCAGTCTCTGAAGTAATCAGAACCCCAAGCTGGTTTAAATTCTGGGATGGAAGGAAGAAATCCAAAGAAATCGATGTCGGCTGGTTGTACACAATTGTTTACGACTGGTTGTACACGACTGGTTGTACACGACTGGCTGTACACGACTAGTTGTTCACGACTGGTTGTACACGACTGGTTGTGGACTCTCCTTAAACTTAGCGATGTTGTGTGTTTTTCCATACACTGACCGTGTTTGTCCTCTTTGTAGCGGAAGTAAAGCTTGCTAGCAATATTCGCAACCTCTCAACAGGATGCAGCTCACCAATCAGAGGCTGTTTAGGCCAATGGCGGATGTAATCTATAATACCACGCTGTTTGGAGGTCCAAAAAAAAAAAAAGAANGGGGGGGGGGGGGGGGTGTGGAAATCGGACCAAAATTCTGCGCTATCCGATTTTGTTTGAGACGCTGATTCCCAGAACAGTTAGTATGTATCATTTAATCCAATATTGATGTGCCAGTTAGTTTATGGATATGACTGCTGGTAACTAGACCGAATCTCACGTAGGACAATGACAAAGCCTTTGTGCAATCGACTTCGGAGAAATAGGGTCTTTTTATTCTCCAGGCCTATGTTAATTCTTTCCGCTGATTTATACCCTCGTCCTAGTCTCGGGTTATCTAAAACACTTTAGTAAGTGCCCCAGATAATCACGTCGTGTATTGATTTATAGCCTTCGGCACCAGAATATGGTTGTGCCTCATGCGGTTAGATTTAATGGGCGTGACACTTTGCACCACGTGACGAACAGATTTTGTGTGTGTGTAAATCTAACAAGCGAAGGGAAATTCCCGTAGGTGAACTTTTACCCAAGCTTCTATGAAGGTCTATTTGATTTTTTAAATGTCTGAAGTGAGATTTGATTCCACAACGTCCACTGCGATAGAGCAATGTTAGAACTGCTGACACAGAGACCCCAGTCAGTGATTCCCGTGCTGTAGTCACCAGGGTACACGATGTGCTTCAAGATGTGTGTGAGAAACTACAGTAATCCATTGTGGATGTCTGAGACATTTGATTCATCCATCTACTATGGACCGATGGATCTTCATGCGGCCCCAGCATACTAACGAGCGAGCCTAGGACTGGGAGCCGGTCAAGACATGATGACTTAAGGCCAGGCGTCTGCACTGGAGCGCGGGGGGGGGGGACTTAAGCTTTCGTCGAGACGAATCAATAGCAAGCTTTAAGCAAAAAATGTCAACTTCCGGGGGGAAGCAATGTCCACTTTTGGTGAGATAATGTCCACTTCTTGAGATGTAGAGTCCAGTGCTGGGAAGGTTATGTCCACTGATTTGAGAGGTAATGTCCACTGATTGGGAGGTAATGTCCACTGCTTGGGAGGTAATGTCCACTGATTGGGAGGAAATGTCCACTGCTTGGGAGGTAATGTCCACTGCTGGGGAGGTAATGTCCACTGATTGGGAGGAAATGTCCACTCCTGGGGAGATAATGTCCACTGCTGGGGAGGTAATGTCCACTGATTGGGAGGAAATGTCCACTCCTGGGGAGATAATGTCCACTGCTGGGGAGGTAATGTCCACTGATTGGGAGGAAATGTCCACTCCTGGGGAGATAATGTCCACTGCTGGGGAGGTAACACTGTTGGGCATATAACGTCCACCACTGGAGAAATAATTTACACCGCTGGAGAGATAATGTCCACTCCCGGGCAGATAATGTCCACTGTTGGGGGAGGTGAAACGGAAGCCCTGACAGCTATTGGAAGCCACTTAAGATGAGTCGTGGAATCCTAGCTGGTCCTTCAGAAAAAGAAGACGATGCCATTGCTCGATCAGCCTGGGTTAGCAAGACACGTCAGCTTGGTGTCGGGGCCCTGGGGCGGGGGGAGAAAACAGATGATGAAATCAATGCGTTGGTAATAATCAATGTGGATGATAGAAATCAATGTGGATGATAGAAATCAATGTGGATGATAGAAATCAATGTGGATGATAGAAATCAATGTGGATGAGAGAAATCAATGTGGATGATAGAAAGCAATGTGGATGATAGAAATCAATGTGGATGATAGAAAGCAATGTGGATGATAGAAAGCAATGTGGATGATAGAAAGCAATGTGGATGATAGAAATCAATGTGGATGATAGAAATCAATGTGGATGATAGAAAGCAATGTGGATGATAGAAAGCAATGTGGATGATAGAAAGCAATGTGGATGATAGAAATCAATGTGGATGATAGAAAGCAATGTGGATGATAGAAATCAATGTGGATGATAGAAAGCAATGTGAATGATAGAAATCAATGTGGATGATAGAAAGCAATGTGGATGATAGAAATCAATGTGGATGATAGAAATCAATGTGGATGATAGAAATCAATGTGGATGATAGAAATCAATGTGGATGATAGAAAGCAATGTGGATGATAGAAATCAATGTGGATGATAGAAATCAATGTGGATGATAGAAATCAATGTGGATGAGAGAAATCAATGTGGATGATAGAAATCAATGTGGATGATAGAAATCAATGTGGATGATAGAAATCAATGTGGATGATAGAAATCAATGTGGATGATAGAAATCAATGTGGATGATAGAAATCAATGTGGATGATAGAAAGCAATGTGGATGATAGAAAGCAATGTGGATGATAGAAATCAATGTGGATGATCGAAAGCAATGTGGATGATAGAAAGCAATGTGGATGAGAGAAATCAATGTGGATGATAGAAATCAATGTGGATGATAGAAATCAATGTGGATGATAGAAATCAATGTGGATGATAGAAAGCAATGTGGATGATAGAAATCAATGTGGATGATAGAAATCAATGTGGATGAGAGAAATCAATGTGGATGATAGAAATCAATGTGGATGATAGAAATCAATGTGGATGATAGAAATCAATGTGGATGATAGAAAGCAATGTGGATGATAGAAATCAATGTGGATGATAGAAAGCAATGTGGATGATAGAAATCAATGTGGATGATAGAAAGCAATGTGGATGATAGAAATCAATTTGGATGATAGAAAGCAATGTGGATAATAGAGATAGGAAGGAAGAGCGCGAAGTCAGGTGATACAACCAACACATGGATGTGGCATGTAAAGGTGAATTGTAAGGTGACCAACAGTTGGACAGCAACAGGTTAGAGGCGTGATAATTTAAGCAGGCCGAATAAAGTTTGTAGTCCAAGTATTCCAAGTATGTACACGTGTGGTCCATGGATAACTTGGGGGTCACACACACCTCTTCCACGCCCCTGAACTATATCAATATGATTATTCGCCCCCCCCCCTCTTTTTACACCGCAGATTTATAACCCCATTATTAATTTGAGACTTGTGTTGTAAAAGAACAGAAAATATAAACACCAAACGCGGTTATATCGGATGCTTGTACATATCCACGTGTATATGGGATAATACATATATGCCTAAGGCTTAAAGTATTGGGTTTTATATCGAGTACTTGTATAGACGACCGCAGGCAATATCGGCAGTGACAGCACGTTCACGGCGCACTGACAGCACGTTCACGGCGCACTGACAGCACGTTCACGGCGCACTGACAGCACGTTCACGGCGCACTGACAGCACGTTCACGGCGCACTGACAGCACGTTCACGGCGCACTGACAGCACACTCACGGCGCACTGACAGCACGGTCACGGCGCACTGACAGCACGTTCACGGCGCACTGACAGCACGTTCACGGCGCACTGACAGCA
>CAXITT010000022.1:1208919-1222373 GCA_964033795.1 Lymnaea stagnalis | reverse complement strand
AGATCTTGTCTCACCATTCAACACTGGATACATCACTGGCTGCGGACATGACATGACATGACATGACATGATAGATCTTGTCTCACCATTCAACACTGGATACATCACTGGCTGCGGACATGACATGACATGACATTACATGATAGATCTTGTCTCACCATTCAACACTGGATACATCACTGGCTGCGGACATGACATGACATGACATGACAGATCTTGTCACACCATTCAACATTTGCTACATCACTGGCTGCTGACATGACATGACAGATCTTGTCTCACCATTCAACACTTGCTACATCACTGGCTGCTGACATGACAGATCTTGTATTACCATTCAACACTTGCTACATCACTGGCTGCTGACATGACTTGACATGACTTACATGACATGACATGACATATCTTGTCTCACCATTCAACACTTGCTACATCACTGGCTGCTGACATGACTTGACATGACTTACATGACATGACATGACATATCTTGTCTCACCATTCAACATTTGCTACATCACTGGCCGCTGACATGACGGGTTTCCTATCTTGTACCACCATTCAGTCCCTAAGATGTTTTAACCCAATTTTAAACATTATTTCATTCTCTTGTCATTTTTCTTGTCCTATCTGTATGTAGCCTAAGTTTGGGTGTATTATGATATAAATTGAAATTTAATTAAATTCATTTTATTTTTGTTTCTGTTTTACTGACGAAGGCGTTAAATTCTTTTCGGTTGTAGATGCGGTTGTCAAACAGCTGTCAAATGGTTGTCAAATGGATTGAATGTTCGTAAATGTTTTGATCCTCTCCACCTACATGCCACAATCAACTCACTCCCATCTCCACCTACACGCCACAATCAACTCACTCCCATCTCCACCTACACACTCGTCTACGTTCACGTTGGCTGGTCTCAAATAAAACCTTCCACTTCACCCCCCCTCATCAACCTTCCACTTCACCCCCCTCATCAACCTTCCACTTCATCCCACTCATCAACCTTCCACTTCATCCTCCTCATCAACCTACCACTTCATCCCACTCATCAACCTTCCACTTCATCCTCCTCATCAACCTTCCACTTCATCCCCCCACCAACCTTCCACTTCATCCCCTCCCCACCCTTCCCCTCCACCCCCCCCCCCACCCCCCCCTTCCTCCCCCCCCCTTCACCCTTCCTCTTCCCCCCCCTCATCCTCCTTCCTCTTCCTCCCCCTCATCACCCTCCCACTTCCTCCTCCTCATCAACCTCCCCCTTCATCCCACTCATCAACCTTCCACTTCATCCTCCTCATCAACCTTCCACTTCATCCCCTCACCACCCTTCCACTTCATCCCCTCACCAACCTTCCACTTCATCCCCTCACCAACCTTCCACTTCATCCCCCCACCAACCTTCCACTTCATCCTCCTCATCAACCTTCCACTTCATCCTCCTCAACTACTGCGTAAACTCACACCTACAATCATTGTTGCTCACACCCCCCTCACCATCACCTTGTTAAACTCTGTTGATTTTCCACATTAACACCGTAAATGGTGCTCGGAAAATAATTTAAATTCCTCAATTTACTGGACTCTGGTCATTCAATCTATTGCATTACACATGGGACATAAACTAACATAGCATTGCACTATAACTCTATATCTAACATAGCATTGCACTATAACTCTATATCTAACATAGCATTGCACTATAACTCTATATCTAACATAGCATTGCACTATAACTCTATATCTAACATAGCATTGCACTATAACCCTATATCTAACATAGCATTGCACTATAACCCTATATCTAACATAGCATTACACTATAACTCTATATCTAACATAGCATTGCACTATAACTCTATATCTAACATAGCATTGCACTATAACTCTATATCTAACATAGCATTGCACTATAACTCTATATCTAACATAGCATTCCACTATAACCCTATATCTAACATAGCATTGCACTATAACTCTATATCTAACATAGCATTGCACTATAACTCTATATCTAACATAGCATTGCACTATAACCCTATATCTAACATAGCATTGCACTATAACTCTATATCTAACATAGCATTGCACTATAACTCTACATCTAACATAGCATTGCACTATAACTCTATATCTAACATAGCATTGCACTATAACCCTATATCTAACATAGCATTGCACTATAACTCTATATCTAACATAGCATTGCACTATAACCCTATATCTAACATAGCATTGCACTATAACTCTATATCTAACATAGCATTACACTATAACTCTATATCTAACATAGCATTGCACTATAACTCTATATCTAACATAGCATTGCACTATAACTCTATATCTAACATAGCATTGCACTATAACTCTACATCTAACATAGCATTGCACTATAACTCTATATCTAACATAGCATTGTACTATAACGCTATATCTAACATAGCATTGCACTATAACTCTATATCTAACATAGCATTGCAATATAACTCTATATCTAACATAGCATTGCACTATAACTCTATATCTAACATAGCATTGCACTATAACTCTATATCTAACATAGCATTGCACTATAGAGCAGGTGGGGACACAGGAGTTCTCAAACTTTGGAAATTATCACCGTGTTGAATGTCAAAACTTTATGAACTTTTGGTAGGATTCACGGGAAGGGGGTATGTTCCTATTAAGTTGAGAGCCCTCTGTTAATAAACACCCCGGCGACAACGACATTATCGCGACAACGACATTATCGCAGCCACTGACAAATTGTTTTCTTGTGGTGGCTGTCGGAAAGATATTTGTCAAAGATAACGTTCTGCTAACTGTTGGCCTAACTTTGTTTTGGACTCAGAGATTATTTTAGTGTCGTAGTGCCGAGGTCACAGTCGACTAGCTCCGTGGGTCATCTACCTTAGAGGCCATTAAAACAAGGCCGGGAGGTGGGGGCATTAAATTAATAGATTATTTACCTCGGGAATTGTTACATCAACAAATGGTGTTAATAACATATGTGTTCATAAGTCATCAACTTCATTTTTGGTTAGTGGTTTAGAGAGTGCTCATAGCATACGTCATCCATTTCATCTTTGGTTAGTGGTTTAGAGAGTGCTCATAGCATACGTCATCCATCTTTGGTCAGTGGTATAGGGAGAGCTAATGTCACGTGATCTGTCTAGAGCTGCTCAGACGTTCAGAGAAGGTCGGTAAAGCTTGGCCCCTATTTCGCCAAATTAACAAAGACGAGAGAAAACAATGTTTATGAAACAATGCCGGGCTTACAATACAATGCCGGGCTTACAATACAATGCCGGGCTTACAATACAATGCCGGGCTTACAATATTGCGCCCTGTCTCCTGTGGTATGCTGACCTGTCTCCTGTGGTATGCTGACCTGTCTCCTGTGGTCAGCTGACCTGTCTCCTGTGGTCAGATGACCTGTCTCCTGTGGTCAGATGACCTGTCTCCTGTGGTCAGCTGACCTGCATCCTGCGGTCAGACGTGGTCAATCCTTGTTTGCATTAGTTGATCTACTGAATTCTATTTATAACCCAGTTATTTCCCAACTGGGTTTTGGTGTTGGGTGGAGGGGGGGGTGGCTCACATTGCGCCCCGTAATAGAAAGTTAGATTGCATCTAATCTATACGTGGACCACTTTAAAAATGTCATAGTGACCAGATCACCATTACAGAATACATCTATGAACTTCAACTTGAACAAGTCCTTATCGTGATAATTGATAAGTGTCGTCAAATGTTGGAAATTTAGAATAACAATGTTGGGAGATTTGAAAATCGAAAGCGGAAATGACGTCGTGACGACGTTGTTGGCACACACAAAAGCGAGTTGGTCCCCTTGTCTTTATTGCAACTACTTCGACAAGAACAAATCTGAGACTTATACCACGTGATTATTTGGTGAACATTTTCGATCATAAAATATGGCAGTGAAGGTTTAGGAAAGTGATCGTTTGACTACAAGGCTGTGAAGGTCAGAGAAGTGATTATTTGACTACAAGGCTGTGAAGGTCAGATAAGTGATCATTTGACTACAAGGCCTTGAAGGTCAGAGAAGTGATCATTTGACTACAAGGCTGTGAAGGTCAGAGAAGTGATCATTTGACTACAAGGCTGTGAAGGTCAGAGAAGTGATCATTTGACTACAAGGCTGTGAAGGTCAGAGAAGTGATCATTTGACTACAAGGCTGTGAAGGTCAGAGAAGTGATCATTTGACTACAAGGCTGTGAAGGTCAGAGAAGTGATCATTTTACTACAAGGCTGTGAAGGTCAGAGAAGTGATCATTTTACTACAAGGCTGTTCTGAGGTTACATATAAGCAGCGGTAATTGTTTATATTGTTTCAATTATTTATTGATTTATTTTGTTATATATTTATTTGAAGCTCCTAGCAGGAAGAAATACTGCAGCCCCTGACCTAAACAAAATAATTTCCCCTCGGACAACTTTTTAATGCCGCCCCTGACAAGATAAAGTCCTCTCATCCTGACAGAAAAGATGTACTGCCGCCCCGGGAATAAAAGATGTACTGCCATCCCGTGAAAAAAGATGTACTGCCATCCCGGGAAAAAAGATGTACTGCCATCCCGGGAAAAACGATGTACTGCCATCCCGGGAAAAAAGATGTACTGGCGCCCCGGGAAAAAAAGATGTACTGCCATCCCGGGAAAAAAAGATGTACTGGCATCCCGGGAAAAACGATGTACTGCCATCCCGGGAAAAAAAATGTACTGTCGCCCCGAGAAAAAAAGATGTACTGACGCGCCAGACAATATGACATACTGTCGCCTCTCACGTGAAGAAACACTGTGACCCTAATACCACAGAAAACGCAGATCTACCAGTGACAATGAAGTCTGGCCCTCTGGAAACCTACCATTGCGCGCCACTGCCTTCCCTTTCTCTGTCCCTCTCTTCCCCCCCCCCCACCCCCCAACCTTCTCTAGACGCGATCTCATTTCCATTCCTAACCACTGAAGCTTTGATTTTAATCACAGTGAACTGAAACAAGGATTCCGTAACAAGCGTTCAGAGAGTGATTCAATGTAACTTGATTGGTTTGTACTGCTGTGAGTGATACAATGTAACTTAAATGATTGGTTTGTACTGCTGTGAGTGATCCAATATAACTTAAATGATTGGTTTGTACTGATGTGAGTGATCCAAATGTAACTTAAATGATTGGTTTGTACTGATGTGAGTGATCCAATAGTCGGCTTCCTTCGCGGCCTCCTTCCTATGTCCGCAGTGTTCACACCCTTACACTGAGAATCGTGTGGTCAGACCTCAACACTGTCAATGTAGTGGTAAGACCTCTACACTGTCACTGGTGTGGTCATACCTCTACACTGCGATAGGTGTGATCAGACCTTTACACTGCGCATGGTGTGGTCAGACCTCAACACTGTCAATGTAGTAGTAAGACCTCTACACTGCGAATGGTGTGGTCAGACCTCTACACTGTCAATGTAGTAGTAAGACCTCTACACTGCAAATGGTGTGGTCAGACCTCAACACTGTCAATGTAGTAGTAAGACCTCTACACTGCGAATGGTGTGGTCAGACCTCTACACTGTCAATGTAGTAGTTAGACCTCTACACTGCGAATGGTGTGGTCAGACCTTTACACTGCGAATGGTGTGGTCAGACCTTTATACTGCGAATGGTGTGGTCAGACCTTTACACTGCAAATGGTGTGGTCAGACCTTTACACTGCGAATGGTGTGGTCAGACCTTTATACTGCGAATGGTGTGGTCAGACCTTTACACTGCGAATGGTGTGGTCAGACCTTTACACTGCGAATGGTGTGATCAGACCTCTACACTGTCAATGTAGTAGTAAGACCTCTACACTGCGAATGGTGTGGTCAGACCTTTACACTGCGAATGGTGTGGTCAGACCTTTATACTGCGAATGGTGTGGTCAGACCTTTACACTGCGAATGGTGTGGTCAGACCTTTACACTGCAAATGGTGTGGTCAGACCTTTACACTGCGAATGGTGTGGTCAGACCTTTATACTGCGAATGGTGTGTTCAGACCTTTACACTGCGAATGGTGTGGTCAGACCTTTACACTGCGAATGGTGTGATCAGACCTTTATACTGCGAATGGTGTAGTCAGACCTTTACACTGCGAATGGTGTGGTCAGACCTTTACACTGCGAATGGTGTCATCAGACCTTTACATTGCGAATGGTGTGGTCAGATCTTTACATTGCGAATGGTGTGGTCAGACCTTTATACTGCGAATGGTGTGGTCAGACCTTTATACTGCGAATGGTGTGGTCAGACCTTTACACTGCGAATGGTGTGGTCAGACCTTTATACTGCCCATGTGAAACCGCCTTCCCTTGAGCAGGGTTTCTAGGCAAAAATTCTTCCTCCCTCCACTTCCACTCGCAGCTTAGACATTCTCCCTCCCTGATACACAAATCAGTCAACTGTAGAATAACGAGGTCTGTGCCACTTACGCCTCTTCAAGCAGCTTTTTATGGGGAACAGCTCCTATCTCAGGAGCAGTGTCCGTGTCCTCCACGAGCCACCCCCCACACTCATGAAAGTGGCAGTCTTCCACCCCTTTAGGACTCAGGAGTCTATAGACTTGCCTTGATGTGCTGTAATGCTTCCAGCCCTTTAGGACTCAGGAGTCTATAGACTTGCCTTGTTGTGCTGTAATGCTTCCAGCCCTTTAGGACTCAGGAGTCTATAGACTTGCCTTGATGTGCTGTAATGCTTCCAGCCCTTTAGGACTCAGGAGTCTATAGACTTGCCTTGATGTGCTGTAATGCTTCCACCCATTTAGGACTCAGGAGTCTTAGACTTGCCTTGATGTGCTGTAATGCTTCCACCCCTTTAGGACTCAGGGGTTTATAGACTTGCCTTGATGTGCTGTAATGCTTCCACCCATTTAGGACTCAGGAGTCTTAGACTTGCCTTGATGTGCTGTAATGCTTCCACCCCTTTAGGACTCAGGAGTCTATAGACTTGCCTTGATGTGCTGTAATGCGTCCACCCCTTTAGGACTCAGGAGTTTATAGACTTGCCTTGATGTGCTGTAATGCTTCCACCCCTTTAGGACTCAGGAGTCTATAGACTTGCCAAGATGTACTGTAATGATTACACCCCTATAGGACTCAAGAGTCTATAGACTTGCCAAGATGTGCTGTAATGCTTACACCCTTTTAGGACTCGGGTTGTGCGTCGGCTGAGCCCCCTAGTCCAAGGAATCATTCGCTCCTCGGCGTTAGCTTTAGGCCAACTTTATTAACTCCTGCTGGGTCATTGCATCGCGGAGAGGTCAGAACCTTTGTGACGTCACACTCCTCCAACAGGATGGCCAGTCTAAACGTATCCTAATCCTTCTTTGATCAACGCGCCGTCTCGATCAGTGGGTCACCTATGGGTTTGGGAGCCGTCTGATCCCATCTTTGTTCTCCCGCTGTGCCTCGTTAAGCCGAGCTCCTGATCGGATTCTATCGGCCTGAGTGACCTGCTAGACTCATCCCAGCAACGGCCAGGTCATACCAGGCGAGTTTGAAAACAGGCAAAAAATAAAATAATAAAAACTTCTTACATGTATGTTACAGGTAGAAACCAAGAGCAGACAGTGCACCGGTCAACCAAGACTGAGATGGAACCAAGGGGAAGATGGTGCACCGGTCAAAAAAAGACTGAGATGGAACCAAGGGCCAGACGGTGCACCGGTCAACCAAGACTGAGATGGAACCCAGGGCCAGACGGTGCACCGGTTGACCAAGACTGATATGGAACCAAGGGCCAGACTGTGCACCGGTCGACCAAGACTGAGATGGATTGATGATGAGGAGTCAAATCAGCTGGGGGGTCCACGCTGAGAGACGAAAACAACATTGTCATTGATGATGATGATTCTAAATGGAAGGATGAGGTGGGGCAGGCCAGATCACTCCCTGTGCTGTAGCGCCACTGACGCTGATATCTGAATGGAAGGATGAGGTGGGGCAGGCCAGAGCACTCCATGTGCTGTAGCGCCACTGACGCTGTTGTCTGAATGGAAGGTTGAGGTGGGGCAGGCCAGAGCACTCCATGTGCTGTAGCGCCACTGACGCTGATGTCTGAATGGAAGGATGAGGTGGAGCAGGCCAGAGCACTGCATGTGCTTTAGCGTCACTGACGCTGATGATGATAATGATGTTATTTGTATGTGTATGTCTGGTCTTTTTTCTGTCACCCTGGCTGTCTGTTACATTTTATTTTGTTTCAGTCTTGTCATTATTTCTTATTGTGCTTCAATATTTTCACTATGAGAGTTCCATGATGGCTGTAATGCTTACACCTTACTTAATGCTTACACCTTACTTAATGCTTACACCTTACTTAATGCTTACACCTTACTTAATGCTTACACCTTACTTAATGCTTACACCTTACTTAATGCTTACACCTTACTTAATGCTTACACCTTACTTAATGCTTACACCTTACTTAATGCTTACGCTAGAGAAATACTTCAGGTGTCTCGTTTCAATTGTTATTATTGTAAAATGTCTTGTTAAAATATTTATGTATTTATTTATGAGCTGAAATTGAATAAGTACAATGTATAGCATAAAGATATATGAGGTACATTAAGAGTCGAGTAAATAGCACAATTTAGTATACGAGACATCGCTGTGACCCGACCGAACGCCTCTAGGTCGAGAGGCACACCCCCGAAAAAATTCGGAGGTGTCACGCGGATCTTACCTCTGCGGGGTGTGGAAGACCAGTAGGGAGGAGACTCCTGAAGCTAAAAGATCCAAGTGAAACACATGACTTCCCACGCAACGGAAGTTGCGCGCTAACATGATTACGTGTCGCCGATAATGGATATGAGGCTTGGGTTTTTAAAACACTTGCCGAGGATTAAAAACATGCGGCCTTGGGAAAGCCGCTCCTAGGTGACCGTTTCGTCCCGACACAGTCCCGACCGAACCACTCCCCGAACGGTGGGGTGAGGTAACACAACACCTTCCCCGGAGAGGAAGCAAAGCCGTTCTGACCCACGTCCACACAACTCCCAGGAACGGTGGGAGAATGTTAAGCTCGAGACTGCTCCTGGAGTGGAGGTAAAGCCGTGCCACACCAAGGAACGTACGGCTCCCTGGACGGAGAGGAAGCAAAGCCGTTCCAACCCACCGTCCAGACCGAATGACTCAATGGGCAGGGGGGGGGGTGAGTGTGGTGACGCAAAGCTGTCCCCTGATGAGTGGAAGCAAACTGCCCAACACTCATTTTACTCGAGACCGTGGTGCATGGCCGGAGTCCCCAGGGACCACTAGACCATGTTTCATGGCCGAGGTCCTAAGAGATAGACTCTCGACCTCCTGAGAGTATTGAACTTTATTAGTGTACGAGTAAGGATACGTACCCATAGAAAAAGATCGAAAGAGAGACAAGGCGGAAATGGAAGCAAAGACATATGAGATGGTGATTTTTTTAAAGGTGTTCGCTGGAAGGTCTGATCTGATCAAATGTATTGTGCTAAAGGAATTGAATTTAATGAGACTGAGCTGCAATAAACTAATATTCATCAATATGTGGCTTATTCTATGTTGTTAATAAATAAATTATGTGTGGAGATTCGACTCCTTCTAGTAAAGTGAGCAGTGAGTGAGATTGTCATATGTGGATGAAGATTTCATCAAGAGCATAACGGTCATATTTAAGTTATCTCAGAACTGCAAGGTTCTCTGACGATTTCAGTAACTATGGTACGAGCAGGAGATTGGCCCTAACTTACACAATATGATAAAAACATTTGCAATAAATTGTATTTAAAGAAAAATAATCTTATCTCACCGTATCTTATAAATAAACTAAATATAGCTTCACAGGTAACTAGGACACCTAGTTCTGTCTTGTATTAGACTGTCTGAGCAGCAGACATAAGGGCGGCTTGCAGTATTCTGGTCAGGTCATGGCCAATTAATTAAAATTCTCAACGCCTACAGTAGAACAGTCGGATCTCATGTGTCACACTGGCCCTAGCGGTGTTATTTGTCACACTGGTCCTAGCGGTGTCATTTGTCACACTGGTCCTAGCGGTGTCATTTGTCATACTGGCTCGAGTGATGTCATTTGTCACACTGGTCCTAGCGTTGTCATTTTTCCCACAGGCCCTAGCGGTGTTATTTGTCATACTGGCCCGAGTGATGTCATTTGTCACACTGGTCCTAGCGGTGTCATTTGTCATACTGGCCCGAGCGATGTCATTTGTCACACTGGTCCTAGCGGTGTCATTTGTCACACTGGCCCGAGTGATGTCATTTGACACACTGGTCCTAGCGTTGTCATTTTTCACGCAGGCCCTAGCGGTGTTATTTGTCATACTGGCCCGAGTGATGTCATTTGTCACACTGGTCCTAGCGGTGTCATTCTTCACACTGGTCCTAGCGTTGTCATTTTTCACACAGGCCCTAGCGGTGTTATTTGTCACACTGGTCCTAGCGGTGTCATTTGTCATACTGGCCCGAGTGATGTCATTTGTCACACTGGTCCTAGCGGTGTCATTTGTCATACTGGCTCGAGTGATGTAATTTGTCACACTGGTCCTAGCGTTGTCATTTTTCACGCAGGCCCTAGCGGTGTTATTTGTCACACAGGCCCTAGCGGTGTCATTTTTCACACAGGTCCTAGAGGTGTTATTTGTCTAACTGGTCCTGCGGTGTTATTTGTCACACTGGTCCTAGCGGTATCATTTGTCACACTGGCCCTAGCGGTGTTATTTGTCACACTGGCCCTAGCGGTGTTATTTGTCACACAGGTCCTAGACGTATCATTTGTCACACAGGCCCTAGCGGTGTTATTTGTCACACAGGTCCTAGTGGTATCATTTGTCACACAGGCCCTAGCGGTGTTATTTGTCACACAGGTCCTAGTGGTATCATTTGTCACACTGGCCCTAGCGGTGTTATTTGTCACACTGGCCCTAGCCGTGTCATTTGTCACACTGGTCCTAGCGGTGTGATTTGTCACACAGGCCCTAGCGGTGTTATTTGTCACACTGGCCCTAGCGTTGTCATTTGTCACACTGGTCCTAGCGGTGTCATTTTTCATACTGATCCGATTGATGTTATTTGTGACACTGGTCCTAGCGGTGTTATTTGTGACACTGGTCCTAGCGGTGTCATTTGTCACACAGACCCTAGCGGCGTGTTTTGTCACACTGTTCTAGCGGTGTTATTTGTCACACTGGTCCTAGCGGTATTATTTGTCACACTGGTCCTAGCGGTGGCATTTATTACACTTGCTCTAGCGGTCGAATTAACTAAAGAAAACCCTATCGTCAGAGCCAAGCAGATAGAGTCAACAAGTCAGAACCAAGCTGATAGAGTCATCAAGTCGGGTCAACCAGACAGAGTCATCAAGTCGAAGTCAACCAGACAGAGTCATCAGGTCGAAGTCAACCAGACAGAGTCATCAAGTCGGAGTCAACCAGACAGAGTCATCAAGACGGAGTCAACCAGACAGAGTCATTAAGTCAGAGTCAACCAGACAGAGTCATCAAGTCAGAGTCAATCAGACAGAGTCATCAAGGCAGAGTTAACCAGACAGAGTCATCAAGTCAGAGTCAACCAGACAGATTCATCAAGTCGGAGTCAACCAGACGGAGTCATCAAGTCGGAGTCAACCAGACAGAGTCATAAAGTCGGAGTCAACCAGACAGAGTCATCAAGTCGGAGTCAACCAGACGGAGTCGTCAAGTCGGAGTCAACCAGACAGAGTCATCAAGTCGGAGTCAACCAGACGGAGTCATCAAGTCGGAGCCAACCAGACGGAGTCATAAGTCTGGACTAAAGCCATACAAATCAGTGCTTAATATGATCCACTATAGACTCATTCAATAAACGTTAAAACTTGAAGACACCTGTTACAGTTGAAGACACCTGTTACAGTTGAAGACACCTGTTACAGTTGAAGACACCTGTTACAGTTGAAGACACCTGTTACAGTTGAAGACACCTGTTACAGTTGAAGACACCTGTTACAGTTGAAGACACCCCTCCATAACTATCTGAGTTGAAGTTGTATCTCCAATGGTTGATTATCCTCTACTCCTTACCCAAACACGAAGTGCGTTGAACACAATAATGATTTAAAACTCAGGTTCTCCCATGTAAGACGCTTCCAATCAGATCTCAAACTGCTAAGTACACGGACTAGAAACAACAGGATCCGATGTGTCTCAAACTGCTAAGTACACGGGCTAGAAACACCAGGATCCGATGTGTCTCAAACTGCTAAGTACACGGGCTAGAAACAACAGGATCCGATGTGTCTCAAACTGCTAAGTACACGGGCTAGAAACAACAGGATCCGATGTGTCTCAAACTGCTAAGTACACGGGCTAGAAACAACAGGATCCGATGTGTCTCAAACTGCTAAGTACACGGGCTAGAAACAACAGGATCCGATGTGTCTCAAACTGCTAAGTACACGGACTAGAAACACCAGGATCCGATGTGTCTCAAACTGCTAAGTACACGGACTAGAAACAACAGGATCCGATGTGTTGAAAAAGAAGCCAAACCCATACTTAGTACGGCAACTGTCCAGATACCTGGGGAGACAGAAGCTTTTAAGGTCACTGCCGTCAATTCAACGGGATGTCTCTAACGGACGTAAGCTCAATAGGATGTCTCTAATTAGATGTCTGGTGCCCCTCTGTAAATGTCACTGTACATGTATTAGATGTCTGGTGCCCTCTGTACATGTAACTGTTCATGTATTATATGTCTGGTGCCCCTCTGTACATGTCACTGTACATGTATTAGATGTCTGGTGCCCCTCTGTACATGTCAATTTACATTTACATGTATTAGATGTCTGGTGCCCCTCTGTAAATGTCAATTTACATGTATTAGATGTCTGGTGCCCCTCTGTAAATGTCACTGTACATGTATTAGATGTCTGGTGCCCCTCTGCCTTTTCTATCAAGATGCGCCACTGAGTCAATCCATGCGCCACTGAGTCAATCCATGCGCCACTGAGTCAATCCATGCGCAACTGAGTCAATTTATGCGCCACTGTGTAAATCCATATGCCACTGTGTAAATCCATGTGCCACTGTGTCAATCCATGAGCCACTGTGTCAATCCATGCGCCACTGAGTCAATCCATGCGCCACTTAGTCAATCCATGTGCCACTGTGTAAATCCATGCGCCACTGTGTAAATCCATGTGCCACTGAGTCAATCCATGCGCCACTGTGTAAATACATTTGCCACTGAGTCAATCCATGCGCCACTGAGTCAATCCATGTGCCACTGAGTCAATCCATGCGCCACTGCGTAAATCCATGTGCCACTGAGTCAATCCATGCGACACTGTGTAAATCCATGTGCCATTGAGTCAATCCATGCACCACTGAGTAAATCCATGTGCCACTGAGTCAATCCATGTGCCATTGAGTCAATCCATG
>CAXITT010000022.1:1198476-1208682 GCA_964033795.1 Lymnaea stagnalis | reverse complement strand
CATGCGCCACTGCGTCAATCCATGCGCCACTGTTCGAATCCATGTGCCACTGAGTCAATCCATGTGCCACTGTGCCAATCCATGTGCCACTGAGTCAATCCATGCGCCACTGTTCAAATCCATGTGCCACTGAGTCAATCCATGCGCCACTGTTCAAATACATGTGCCACTGAGTCAATCCATGCGCCACTGTTCAAATCCATGTGCCACTGAGTCAATCCATGCGCCACTGAGTCAATACATGACAATAGCTATACCAAATACATGACAACAGCTATACCAAATACATGACAATAGCTATACCAAATACAAGACAATAGCTATACCAAATACATGACAATAGCTATACCAAATACATGACAATAGCTATACCAAATACATGACAATAGCTATACCAAATACAAGACAATAGCTATACCAAATACATGACAATAGCTATACCAAATACATGACAACAGCTATACCAAATACATGACAACAGCTATACCAAATACATGACAACAGCTATACCAAATACAAGACAATAGCTATACCAAATACAAGACAATAGCTATACCAAATACAAGACAATAGCTATACCAAATACAAGACAATAGCTATACCAAATACAAGACAATAGCTATACCAAATACATGACAACAGCTATACCAAATACAAGACAATAGCTATACCAAATACATGACAACAGCTATACCAAATACATGACAACAGCTATACCAAATACAAGACAATAGCTATACCAAATACATGACAACAGCTATACCAAATACAAGACAACAGCTATACCAAATACATGACAACAGCTATAACAAAGTTATTTCAATTATTATTTACTATAGAAATATTAAATTTAAGAATAAATGGACCAATGACGTCAGTTTAAGAACCCTCGTCTAAAGGGCACTGACTGGCCGAAGAAGTCAGACAATATCTTCAGAATAAGGCCAATAAGAATAGCATTGGGTACATAGTAACTGTACTATGTTGGTAAGCAGGACTGAAGCGATAGATCGGTTGTGTGTAGAGTTACTTGACCAGCCCAGGTCTATTTAAAGTTAAGATCAAAAGCTCCACTTGTAGGCCTTGAAGAAGTACAAATTACAAATTATAAATGGACCAAAGTGTAATATGCCACATGTGTGTGCTGCTCCCATAGGCAGGCTCGGAGAAATATGGGGTGGATGGGAGTCGTTTTCCTGATTTAGCATGGATGTAGACTGAAACACAAGGGTTGACATGGGTGCCTTGTTTCGCTTAGTAGAAGGTTTGTATACGGGCCTTCAAGGGTTAACAGGGTGCCTTGTTTCGCTTAGTAGAATGTTTGTAATAAGACAGAAATACAAGGGTTAACGTGGGGACCTCGTTTCTCCTAGTAAAATGGCTGTAGACAGAAACACAAGGGTTAACATGGGTACCTTGTTTCTCTTAGAAGAATGGTTGTAACATAAAAAGCTGACAGACTGAGTCATGGCACCCACTGCCACGTTATCTGCTCATGTTATCTGCCACATTATCAGCTCGTGTGGTAACTATTTCAGAACCACAGGATTTGCCTATCTTGACACAAAGTGTGCAATAAATTAGCAGCCACAACAAGAGTTTTAGAATGTGGCACCAGGGGGTTTAGGATATCAACCGTTTTATAACAGGGTACCTGGGGGTAGCCAGTACCGGATTTTCCTACATGCTAAATAGGATTGCTAGATAGACTTAAGTCTAATGCCTTCAACATCTAAGGGGCCTCTAAATATTTAAAAAAAAATTAAATTGATAGATTCCATGCTTGATTACATAAATCAGCGGTTCTCAACCTGTGGGTCGCGACCCCTTTGTGGGTCGCGGGACCCTTTTCCAGGGGTCGCCTAAGACCATCTGAAAACATATATCCTTACAGCTATGAAGTAGCAACAAAAATAATTGTGTGGCTGGGGGGTTGCCACGACACGAGAAACTATATTAAGGGGTCGAGGCACTAGAAATGTTGAGAACCATTGACATAAATAGATATTAAAGTATTGAAATGAAGTTAAAATCTTGTACACAAGTGTATCGGAAATGATTGACATTAAGTAACAGGGCAGACTACGGTGATATGAACAGGGCAGACTACGGTGATATTAACAGGGCAGACTACGGTGATATTAACAGAACAGACTACGGTGATATTAACAGAGCAGACTACGTTGATATTAACAGAGCAGACTGCGGCGATATTAACAGGGCAGACTACGGTGATATTAACAGAGCAGACTATGGTGATATTAACAGAATAGACTACGGTGATATTAACAGAGCAGACTGCGGTGATATTGACAGGGCAGATTACGTTGATATTAACAGAGCAGACTACGTGATATCAACAGGGCAGACTACGGTGATATTAACAGGGCAGACTACGGTGATATTAACAGGGCAGACTACGGTGATATTAACAGGGAAGACTATGGTGATATTAACAGGGAAGACTATGGTGATACTAATAGGGCAGACTACGGTGATATTAACAGAGCAGACTACAGTGATATTGTTAGGGCAGACTACGGTGATATTAACAGAGCAGACTACGGTGATATTTACAGGGCAGACTACGGTGATATTAACAGGGAAGACTACTGTGATATTAACAGAGCATACTACGGTGATATTAACAGGCAGACTACGGTGATATTAACAGAGCAGACTGCGGTGATATTAACAGAGCAGACTACGGTGATATTAACAGAGCAGACTACGGTGATATTAACAGAACAGATTACGGTGATATTAACAGAGCAGACTGCGGTGATATTGAAGGGCAGACTACGTTGAAATTAACAGAGCAGACTACGGTGATATTAAAAGAGCAGACTACGGTGATATTAACAGGGCAGACTACGGTGATATTAACAGGGCAGACTACGGTGATATTAACAGAGCAGACTGCGGTGATATTAACAGAGCAGACTGCGGTGATATTGACAGGGCAGACTGCGGTGATATTGACAGGGCAGACTACGGTGATATTAAATAGAGTCGCGGAGCTGCATATTTAGGGGGCCCACGAAACATGTTACGTGACAAAACACTGAAATAATTTTATTGCTTGAAATTTGAAAGGTCATGGGAGCCCATCCAAGGAGCCATGGGAGCTCATGCAGGGAGCCATGGGAGCCCATCCAGGGAGCCATTGGAGCCCATCCAGGAGGCCATGGGAGCCCAACCAGGGAGTTATGGGAGCCCATCCAGGGACCATGGGAGCCCATGCAGGGGCCATGGGGAGCCCATCCAGGGGGACATGGGAGCCCATCCAGGGGGCCATGGTAGCCCATCCAGGGGGGCGATGGGAGGAGGGGGGCTTTCGGGAGGACATTATATGAGCTTTTTAGCTCGACTACTTCCTAATACAGCTTGTAGTCTTCAAAAGCAATCAAAATTAGGGTTATGTATTAATGTAATATAAATTGTGCAAGAGAAGTGTCGGCGATCATTCGAGGTTGAGAAGGCTGTTAAGTCATTCTCTAGCATCTTTCAATAAGCATAAAACGTTCACATTAAACCCAATACTAATGTATCCTTTCCTTTATATTGTGTGTATTATATTTAAGCGACACGTGAATTTTGAGTTGTATAACTCCCGATGCAGGCTAGTATGACAGCTTCAGAGAATGTCTTTGCATCAATTGAGTGCATCTGTAGACATTTCTGTCTGACACGTTGGTGTTCATAAAAACGTCAGGTATCTTTTATTTTATTTCAACTATAAACCAAACTCATTTCAAACTGCTATAATAAAAGAACGCGCCGAACTTCAGCGGTAGCCGGACAGAACCCTAACTTTGGTGGTAGCCGGACAGAACCCTAACTTTGGTGGTAGTCGGACAGAACCCTAACTTCAGTGGTAGCCGGACAGAACCCTAACTTCAGCGGTAGCCGGACAGAACCCTAACTTTGGTGGTAGCCGGACAGAAAACTTCAGTGGGAGAAGGACAGAACCCAAACTTCAGTGGTAGCCGGACAGAACGCTAACTTTGGTGGTAGCCGGACAGAACCCGAAATTTGGTAGCCGGACAGAAAACTTCAGTGGTAGCAGGACAGAACCCTAACTTCAGTGGTAGCCGGACAGAACCCTAACTTTAGTGGTAGCCGGACAGAACCCTAACTTTAGTGGTAGCCGGACAGAACCCTAACTTCAGTGGTAGCCGGACAGAACCCTAACTTCAGTGGTAGCCGGACAGAACCCTAACTTCAGTGGTAGCCGGACAGAACCCTAACTTTAGTGGTAGCCGGACAGAACCCTAACTTCAGTGGTAGCCGGACAGAACCCTAACTTCAGTGGTAGCCGGACAGAACCCTAACTTCAGTGGTAGCCGGACAGAACCCTAACTTTAGTGGTAGCCGGACAGAACCCTAACTTCAGTGGTAGCCGGACAGAACCCTAACTTCAGTGGTAGCCGGACAGAACCCTAACTTCAGTGGTAGCCGGACAGAACCCTAACTTTAGTGGTAGCCGGACAGAACCCTAACTTCAGTGGTAGCCGGACAGAACCCTAACTTCAGTGGTAGCCGGACAGAACCCTAACTTCAGTGGTATCCGGACAGAACCCTAACTTCAGTGGTAGCCGGACAGAACCCTAACTTTAGTGGTAGCCGGACAGAACCCTAACTTCAGTGGTAGCCGGACAGAACCCTAACTTCAGTGGTAGCCGGACAGAACCCTAACTTCAGTGGTATCCGGACAGAACCCTAACTTCAGTGGTAGCCGGACAGAACCCTAACTTTAGTGGTAGCCGGACAGAACCCTAACTTCAGTGGTAGCCGGACAGAACCCTAACTTCAGTGGTAGCCGGACAGAACCCTAACTTTGGTGGTAGCCGGACAGAACCCTAACTTTGGTGGTAGCCGGACAGAACCCTAACTTTGGTGGTAGCCGGACAGAACCCTAACTTGGGTGGTAGCCGGACAGAACCCTACGTTGGGTGGTAGACGGACAGAAAACTTCAGTGGTAGCAGGACAGAAGACTAACGTCGGTGGTAGCCGGACAGAACACTAGCTTCGGTGGTAGCCGGACAGAACCCTAACTTTGGTGGTAGCCGGACAGAAAACTTCAGTGGTAGCAGGACAAAACCCTAACTTCAGTGGTAGCCGGACAGAACCCTAACTTCGGTGGTAGCCGGACAGAACCCTAACTTCAGTGGTAGTCGGACAGAAAACTTCAGTGGTAGCCGAACAGAACCCTAACTTTAGTGGTAGCCGGACAGAACCCTAACTTTAGTGGTAGCCGGACAGAACCCTAACTTCGGTGGTATCCGGACAGAACCCTAACTTCAGTGGTAGCCGGACAGAACCCTAACTTTAGTGGTAGCCGGACAGAACCCTAACTTCAGTGGTAGCCGGACAGAACCCTAACTTTAGTGGTAGCCGGACAGAACCCTAACTTTAGTGGTAGCCGGACAGAACCCTAACTTCGGTGGTATCCGGACAGAACCCTAACTTCAGTGGTAGCCGGACAGAACACTTTCTTCAGTGGTAGCCGGACAGAACCCTAACTTCGGTGGTATCCGGACAGAACCCTAACTTCAGTGGTAGCCGGACAGAACACTTTCTTCAGTGGTAGCCGGACAGAACCCTAACTTTAGCAGTAGCCAGACAGAAAAGCTAACTTTAGCAGTAGCCATGACAGAAAACCTAACTTTAGCAGTAGCCAGACAGAAAAACTAACTTTGGCAGTAGCCGGACAGAACCCTAACTTTAGATTAAAATCCCATCTCTACTTTAAACTATAAAAATATTTTCTATGCAAAAGCCAGGTCTTACTTCCTCAAACGGACGAACCTCCCCCCCCTTCCCCCCCCCCCCCCTTACATTCTAATGTGATAACCTTATTAAATCGGTCCATTTAACAGGCAGGATGTAACTGCTCATTGGCAGGTTCAAAAAGTTAATCTAGGTTTAACTGTATTCATTAAGTAGTATGAATGGACGCACCTGGCTGATCACATCCACATGTTACACTCTCACATAGAGAGATACTTCATTGATGTCACAGACACACTTCTTTGATGTCACACAGACATACTTCATTGATGTCACACAGACATACTTCATTGATGTCACACAGACATACTTCTTTGATGTCACACAGACATACTTTATTGATGTCACACAGACATACTTCATTGATGTCACACAGACATACTTCATTGATGTCACACAGACATAGTTCTTTGATGTCACACAGACATACTTCTTTGATGTCACACAGACATACTTCATTGATGTCACACAGACATACTTCATAGATGAAAGAAAGAGACATACTTGATAGATAAAAGAAACAGACATACTTCATAGATGAAAGAAACAGACATACTTCATAGATGAAAGAAACAGACATACTTCATAGATGTAAGAAAGAGACATACTTCATTGATGAAAGAAAGAGACATACTTCATTGATGAAAGAAACAGACATACTTCATAGATGAAAGAAACAGACATACTTCATAGATGAAAGAAACAGACATACTTCATAGATAAAAGAAACAGACATACTTCATAGATGAAAGAAACAGACATACTTCATTGATGAAAGAAACAGACATACTTCATAGATGAAAGAAACAGACATACTTCATAGATGAAAGAAAGAGACATACTTCATAGATGAAAGAAACAGACATACTTCATAGATGAAAGAAACAGACATACTACATTGAATCAACTTTCAGGAAAAGAGAAGTAAACAGGGCCACACAGTTGTACATAAAATCTACGCACAGAGAGTTGTACACCTATTTCAATACTAGTGTATTGTAAAGACACACACTGATGTACATATACAATTCAAGACTAGGATATTTTATGTAGATGTACACTCATATGTACATCTAGAATTCAAGACTAGTATATCATATGTAGATGTACACTCAGATGTACACTCAGATGTACATCTAGAATTCAAGACTAGTATATCATTTGTAGATGTACACTCAGATGTACATCTAGAATTAGATGTACACTCAGATGTACATCTAGAATTCAAGACTAGTGTAACAAAGGTCAGAGATTAAAAGAGTTAAAGCATAATTTACTTTACGAAAGTGGAAACAAGACTCCACGCCACCAACCACCCCACGCCGCCTCTAACCCCACGCTCCACACCGCCACCCAAAGCCCAACACCACGCTGCCACCCCACGCCGCCACCCCAAGCCCCAACACCACGCTGCCACCCCACGCCGCCACCCCAAGCCCCAACACCACGCTGCCACCCCACCCACCAGCCCACACCCACCCCGTCATATTTGAAACCACAAGGCCTTGTAGTTTGTTTAGAAGCATGGACCATATCAACCCACCTCCACATAAGGTGGCTCTTTAAATATATTTCCTTGACGGACGTGATGTGACCAGGAAGTTTCCATCACTTAAACGTGTGTGTCAGTGGCATTCATGACATGGCGCAACAGGACATTTACGTCATGGGATAACGTGACATTTATGACATGTGACAACGTGACATTTGTGACATGGTGTAACATGGCATGGTGTAATATGCCTGTTTATGACATGTGTAACATGACATTTATGACATGGGATAGCATGACAACAATGATATATAATTAATATATAACTCGTCTTTTATCTTCTCCTTGGCTTGTTGGCCTACACGCTCTTTGATATGCAAGGGCAAGGTGTTTGATTTTGGTTTTATATAAATCTTATAATTTTTTTAATTTAAAAAAAAAAAATACTTCATGGGAGGGGGGGGGGGGGGGGGGGGGGAGAAGGGGGGGTCGCATTCTTGAACCCCAATGTAGGTCAGTAGAAGCAGTGCAAAATAATATAATTTATTTTTAAAACAATTCCTGTTATTAAAAAACGGAACTAGCTAATGTAACAAGATATGTTCAGTAGGCCTAGTGGTTAGGCTTGCTTGAACAACAAGAGACAAATTAATCTATTACTGCTAACAATGAAGTGTCAATGTCATCATTGATCCAGATGTTTTTATTTATTCATATGACGTCATTATTTTAATCCACGCCACTGATTTCATTAATGAACTTTAACGGAAGTCAATGGAGTAGAACAAATCTTCACAGCTGGCTTAGGTAATAGCAAACCCACACACACACACACACACAAGACCTAGTGAAGCCGGCACATACCTTAACGTGAATGTTAACAACGATTTCCTGCACACGTTTGACACAATTCTATCCACAGAAATCAGTGCATCAGCCCGTTGTTTTGAGCCCTCGGGTCAGCCTCGGTATTGGGAATAATATTAGCGAGAGACAATAACAAGCCGCCTCTCGTTTTGATTCCCAAACGCCATGTCACTATCTGCGTAGCATAGTAAATGTTGCTAAAAATAGGGCGGGCGTTCACATAAAAAAAACAACCAACATCTTGTGGAGAATTGTTGCGTTGTGGTCTAGTCACCACGAGTGGGGGGCCCTCTCCATGCAGCACAACGCGATGAATGAACCGATGGGAGGGAAGGGGTGGGGTTGATGAGGGGGGGGGGGATTGTCGTCTGCTGCTATAAATAGCTTTTTTGACCGACTTGGTTTTATCGATTGTGCTCAGATCAGCTGCCGCGGTGCACAATTTGCCTCCCTTTATAACTTAATCATAGTGNGGGGGGGGTGTTTGTAACGTTTGCTACATATTTGTCCACGTCAGCGTTTCTCAACGTCGGCTGTATGCCCCACCTTCCAAGGAGTAACATCATATTTCGGGGAAGGGGCACGAAATTTAAAAAAAACAACTATATATATAAAAAGCCCAGTTATGTTGCATTAATAGCAGGGGAACATATGTTGAAATTGGGCCACGAAGGGGAACATTTGTTAATTTGGGCCACGGGGGGGGGACGACATATGTTAAAAGGGGGCCACCGAGAAATCATATTTTGAAAGGGGGCCATGGAGGGGAACATATGTTAAAATTGGACGACGGAGGGAACAAATGGAAAGGGGGCCACGGAGGGAAACATGCTAAAACTGGGCCATGGAGGGAACATATGTTAAAAGGCGGGCCAGAGAGGGGAACATATGTTAAAGTGACCATGGAGGGAACATATGTTAAAAGGCGGGCAAGAGAGGGGAACATATGTTAAAGTGACCATGGAGGGAACATATGTTAAAAGGGGGCCACGGAGGGGAACATATTTCCCTTCGACCAAACTTCCGTCAAACAATTTTCAGTGGGCCAAAATTCTTTCACAGAAATTTCCTGGGTACAAAACAACAACTACAAGCATAGCAACTAAGACAAATAACATGGACACAATTAGACACAGAGCATGGCATGGACACAATCAGGCACAGAGCATTGCACGGACACAATCAGGCACAGAACATTGCATGGACACAATCAGACACAGAGCATTGCATGGACACAATCAGACACAGAGCATTGCATAGACACAATCAGACACAGAGCTATTCGTGGACACAATCAGGTACAGAGCATTGGAATGGACGCCAGAGACTTTGACAGGTGAGAACAAATGTGAGATGACGGGTTACTGGGATAAACTTCCGTATTGACAACGTTGACTTCTGGGTTAGTTGGCAAGGGTTGTCTAAAAAATGAAAGGATCTCGTCACGGACAACGTGATCTCAGCTGAGGGCCAGTTCATTCAAACGGTGCGGCGTACCTAGGGGGTGTGAAGGGGAAGTTGCCCCTGGCGGCACCTTTGGGTTACATTTCCATAAAGTATATGTGAAGTCATGTTATAGTAAGGGGGCTCCCTTTGAGAGTTCGCCCCCTAGGAACGCCTCCGATATCTCTGAGCTCGCTCATCTCAGTCAAGACTGTCTTGACTTAATTTAAAGTCATTTAGTGTGCTCGTAACGTAGGACAATCCAAACATGAGGAGGCATGCGGAGCAGCCAGCCCCCCCCCACCCCCCCCACCCCCCCCCACCCCCAACACTATCCATGGTGAATTTTGACCATAACGTCCTTAAATATCTAGGGTCTACAATTGTGTGAATTAATGAGCCGTAACCAACCCCCCAGAAGTAATCTGCCCCCTTGGGGGCTTGTCAAGCTTGATCTGCTAAGAGTTAAATTAACATTCTGTTATCTAGTTTGTAACTTCACATTCTGTTATCTAGTTTGTAACTTCACATTCTGTTATCTAGTTTGTAACTTCACATTCTGTTATCTAGTTTCTAGCTTTCCGTTGGTAGCCACAGGTCATGTAATGAC
>CAXITT010000022.1:1174015-1192742 GCA_964033795.1 Lymnaea stagnalis | reverse complement strand
TTAAATCAGGGGCGTAGGATGGGGTTGTTGAGGGGCTTGTGGAGTTTTGCCTTGAATCAGGGGCGTAGGATGGGGTTGTTGAGGGACTTGTGGAGTTTTGCTTTGAATCAGGGGCGTAGGATGGGGTTGTTGAGGGACTTGTGGAGTTTTGCTTTGAATCAGGGGCGTAGGATGGGGTTGTTGAGGGGCTTGTGGAGTTTTGCTTTGAATCAGGGGCGTAGGATGGGGTTGTTGAGGGGCTTGTGGAGTTTTGCTTTGAATCAGGGGCGTAGGATGGGGTTGTTGAGGGCCGGTTTTATTTTTTTTAAAGGAGGGGGGTGGGCTAAAATCTTGGCCCCAACCGGGCGACACTAACCCGTGGTACGCCACTGCCGACAAGACCCAATGTCCACACTTTCCACAGCACATGCGTGCACACATACACACTTACCATCAAATCAGATTGTCTGAGCCAGACATAGTGCTTACCACCAAATCAGATTGTCTGAGCCAGACATAATCCCATCAGACATTGCATCGGGAAGGCATCGGTGCGCACACGACGATAAATGACGTCACCGCCTGCACAACAGCTACATTGATCGATTGTCACCAGTCACCACTTAGACTAACAACATTTACTTTTGACTTATTTGTTATAATACACAGGTCCCAACAAATGGGTCACTACCGCCAAGATTTGCGTACATTATCCTCTCTTTCTTTCATTTAAATAATCACTCACTCCCTCTCCCCCCCCCCCCCCCCCCCCCCCCCCCCCCTCCCCCTTCCACCCCCCCCCCCCAAAAAAAAACAACAATTCTTGGAACGAAAATGAACTAAACGAAAAGTTTTGAATTTGTGGTGGGGGGGGGGAGGGGGGGCTATTCAGCAATGAGAAAACAGACATCACCGTCCACAACCACATTTAGTGGAGCTAAGGTGCTATGGCCTACCATTGGAGCTAAGGAGCTATGTCTTACCAGTTGCGGTAAGGAGCTATGGCCTACCAGTGGAGCTTAGGAGCTATAGCCTACCAGTGGAGCTAAGGAGCTATAGCCTACCAGGGGAGCTAAGGAGCTATGGCCTACCAGTGGAGCAAAGGAGTTCTGTCATACCAGTGGAGCTAAGGAGTTATGCCCTACCAGTGGAGCTAAGGAGTTATGCCCTACCAGTGGAGCTAAGGAGCTATGGCCTACCAATGGGGCAAATGAGTTATGTCCTACCAGTGGAGCTGGAGAGCTATGTCCTACCAGTGGAGCTAAGGAGCTATGGCCTACCAGTGGAGCTAAGGAGCGATGTCCTACTAGTGTAGCTAGAGAGCTGTCCTACCACTGGCGCTTGTGAGCTGTGTCACCATGAGATTTAAAGCTAAGTATTAATAAGATCCACAGATTTTAGCACTGCATTCAATGGTTGTTGAAAAAGATTAGTTTAAAAAAAAAACCCAGTAAAAATCTTTTAGCCACGATTGCCTGTTTTAAAAACGTGTCTTTGATTCTGGATTCGCCATTAAGCTGCATGTGTCAAAGCGGCCATAACAAATGTTATCATAACAATCCACCCCTTCCCCTCCCCCCCCCCCACACACACACATGTGTGCTGCTATTTTTAGGCACCGTTTTTATACAAACTTTTAAACTCGATTCTTTTTCTTCATGCAATTTATTNATTGAGAAGTACATTGGAAGAAACAGATACAAGTAATTAGTTGTAGTGTATTGAGAAGTACATTGGAAGAAACAGATACAAGTAATTAGTTGTAGTGTATTGAGAAGTACATTGGAAGAAACAGATACAAGTAATTAGTTGTAGTGTATTGAGAAGTACATTGGAAGAAACAGATACAAGTAATTAGTTGTAGTGTATTGAGAAGTACATTGGAAGAAACAGATACAAGTAATTAGTTGTAGTGTATTGAGAAGTACATTGGAAGAAACAGATACAAGTAATTAGTTGTAGTGTATTGAGAAGTACATTGGAAGAAACAGATACAAGTAATTAGTTGTAGTGTATTGAGAAGTACATTGGAAGAAACAGATACAAGTAATTAGTTGTAGTGTATTGAGAAGTACATTGGAAGAAACAGATACAAGTAATTAGTTGTAGTGTATTGAGAAGTACATTGGAAGAAACAGATACAAGTAATTAGTTGTAGTGTATTGAGAAGTACATTGGAAGAAACAGATACAAGTAATTAGTTGTAGTGTATTGAGAAGTACATTGGAAGAAACAGATACAAGTAATTAGTTGTAGTGTATTGAGAAGTACATTGGAAGAAACAGATACAAGTAATTAGTTGTAGTGTATTGAGAAGTACATAGGAAGAAACAGATACAAGTAATTAGTTGTAGTGTATTGAGAAGTACATTGGGAGAAACAGATACAAGTAATTAGTTGTAGTGTATTGAGAAGTACATTGGAAGAAACAGACACCAGCAACTAGTATTAGTGTATTGAGAAGTCCATTGGGAGAAACAGATACAAGTAATTAGTTGTAGTGTATTGAGAAGTACATTGGGAGAAACAGATACAAGTAATTAGTTGTAGTGTATTGAGAAGTACATTGGGAGAAACAGATACAAGTAATTAGTTGTAGTGTATTGAGAAGTACATTGGGAGAAACAGATACAAGTAATTAGTTGTAGTGTATTGAGAAGTACATTGGAAGAAACAGATACAAGCAACTAGTAGTAGTGTATTGAGAAGTCCATTGGGAGAAACAGATACAAGTAATTAGTTGTAGTGTATTGAGAAGTACATTGGGAGAAACAGATACAAGTAATTAGTTGTAGTGTATTGATAAGTACATTGGAAGAAACAGATACAAGCAACTAGTAGTAGTGTATTGAGAAGTACATTGGGAGAAACAGATACAAGTAATTAGTTGTAGTGTATTGAGAAGTCCATAGGAAGAAACAGATGCAAGCAACTAGTAGTAGTGTATTGAGAAGTCCACTGGAAGAAACAGATACAAGCAACTAGTAGTAGTGTATTGAGAAGTCCATAGGAAGAAACAGATGCAAGCAACTAGAAGTAGTGTATTGAGAAGTCCATTGCCATGGGAGATAGATCGTCCATTCAGGAATTGGTTTGGCGGCTTGTAAGAATTGGTTTGGTGGCTTGTGAGAAATGGTTCGGTGACTTGTAAGAATTGGTTTGGTTTCTTGTGAGTAATGGTTTGATGGCTTGTGAGAAATCAGTCAAACTCTAGTTGAAATAAAAATTTAAAATACATATTTAAAAAAAACTTTTATCAAAGGACTTTTTTTTCATAAACAAATTTAAAGGCAGGAAAAAGTATAAAATAATTTTAACTTTCTTAAAATGCATTCCGCGAAGAAAGTCTGCTCAGTCGGGCAGTGAGGCAGACACTCGATGTAGCCAAAGAAAGTCTGCTCAGTCGGGCAGTGAGGCAGACACTCGATGTAGCCAAAGAAAGTCTGCTCAGTCGGACAGTGAGGCAGACACTCGATGTAGCCAAAGAAAGTCTGCTCAGTCGGGCAGTGAGGCAGACACTCGATGTAGCCAAAGAAAGTCTGCTCAGTCGGGCAGTGAGGCAGACACTCAATGCATGTTAATAAAGTTTTAAGATACCTATCTTTGTTTAGATTTTAAGACACAGGCACGTAAAAGACACAGGAGTTTGAAATACAACTCTATCTAGAACACAGTCCCTCATTTTATTTTTATATTATCCTTTTTTTATTCCAATCCAGTATCCATAATTTTATATAATAATTAACTTATCATAACGCAATGTAATCAAACATTCAAGCTTTATGAACTCGATTACAAATTTAATATCAAATGAATAAATGTTATTTTTATCGGTGGAGTTGATGTGAAGAATCTAAATGTTATTTTCAACGCTGGATTTGTTGCGAAGAATCTAAATGCTATTTTCATCGTTTGAGTTGATGCGAAGAATGTCTCAATGAAATCAATGAAAAGAAGCCAGACGGTTTGTTTACATTTTTCATACCTTAAGTGAACTTAGTCCCAGGTCGTAATTCAAGTTGTTGAATTGGCTTTTTTTTTTCTTTGCTTTATTTGAGTTCCATAAATCCCTTTAATGCTACATCCCATAGATGCTACAACTAATGGATGCTACAACCCATCGATGCTACAGCTAATGGATGCTACAACCCATCGATGCTACAGCTAATGGATGATACAACCCATCGATGCTACAGCTAATAGATGATACAACCCATCGATGCTACAGCTAATGGATGCTACAGCTAATGGATGCTACAACCCATCGATGCTACAGCTAATGGATGCTACAGCTAATGGATGCTACAACCCATCGATGCTACAGCTAATGGATGCTACAACCCATCGATGCTACAGCTAATAGATGCTACAGCTAATGGATGCTATGGCTAATGTATGCTACAACCCATCGATGCTACAGCTAATGGATGCTACAGCTAATGGATGCTACAGCTAATGGATGCTACAGCCTGTCTCTCTTTCTAGGTGACCAGTCCGGCACAGCCTGTCTCTCTTTCTAGGTGACCAGTCCGGCACAGCCTGTCTCTCTTTCTAGGTGATCCGTCCGGCACAGCCTGTCTCTCTTTCTAGGTGATCCGTCCGGCACAGCCTGTCTCTCTTTCTAGGTGACCAGTCCGGCACAGCCTGTCTCTTTTTCTTGGTGACCAGTCCGGCACAGCCTGTCTCTCTTTCTAGGTGATCCGTCCGGCACAGCCTGTCTCTCTTTCTAGGTGATCCGTCCGGCACAGCCTGTCTCTCTTTCTTGGTGACCAGTCCGGCACAGCCTGTCTCTCTTTCTAGGTGATCCGTCCGGCACAGCCTGTCTCTCTTTCTTGGTGACCAGTCCGGCACAGCCTGTCTCTCTTTCTAGGTGATCCGTCCGGCACAGCCTGTCTCTCTTTCTTGGTGACCAGTCCGGCACAGCCTGTCTCTCTTTCTTGGTGACCAGTCCGGCACAGCCTGTCTCTCTTTCTTGGTGACCAGTCCGGCACAGCCTGTCTCTATCTTATTTTTTTTATTTTTGGAGCTGTATTTCACAGGGAATAATGTTGAGCAAGCGGGAGTAAACCATTTATCGGCTGAGTATAATAATGTGTACATATAGAGTTGTATACCTTTAGTTAGAGTTGTATACCTTTAGTTAGAGTTGTATACCTTTAGTTGGAATTGTTTACTTTTAATGGATGTGTTTACCATTATTAAAAGTTGTATACCTATTTAGAATTGTATACATTTAGATAGAATTGTGTACCTTTAGTTAAAGTTGTATTCCTTTTGTTGGGATTGCATAACTTAAGTTAGCAATGTATACCCTTAGTTTGAATTATCATATACTTTTATTTTGAGTTGCATACGTTATAGGTGGATTTGTATACATTTAATTAGATTTGTATACCTTTAGAAGAACTTGAACACATCTGAACATACATCAATGTTTCTTTATCATTAGGTTTGTTGAGTCACAGATAAAAAGACATTTTGTCCGTAACAGCATTGTTCTGAATCTCTACCACGTATCGTCTATCATCTATCGTCTGTCATGTATCGTCTATCACGTATCGTCTGTCATGTATCGTCTATCATGTATCGTCTATCACGTATCGTCTGTCATGTATCGTCTATCATGTATTGTCTATCATGTATCGTCTATCAGGTATCGTCTATCAAGTATCGTCTATCATGTATCGTCTGCCATGTATCATCTGTTATGTACCGTCTCTCATGTATCGTCTGTCATGTATCGTCTATCATATATCGTCTATCATGTATCGTCTATCATGTATCGTCTATCACGTATCGTCTGTCATGCATCGTATATTATGTATCGTCCATCAGGTATCGTCTGTCATGTATCGTCTATATCATTTATCGTCTATCATGTATCGTCTATCACGTATCGTCTGTCATGTATCGTCTGTCATGCATCGTCTATCATGTATCGTCTCTCATGTATAGCCTGTCATGCATCGTCTATCATGTATCGTCTATCATGTATCGTCTATCACGAATCGTCTGTCATGTATCGTATATTATGTATCGTCCATCAGATATCGTCTGTCATGTATCGTCTATCATTTATCGTCTATCATGTATCGTCTATCACGTATCGTCTGTCATGTATCGTATGTCATGCATCGTCTATCATGTATCGTCTCTCAAGTATAGCCTGTCATGCATCGTCTATCATGTATCGTCTATCATGTATCGTCTATCACGAATCGTCTGTCATGTATCGTATATTATTTATCGTCCATCAGGTATCGTCTGTCATGTATCGTCTATCATTTATCGTCTATCATGTATCGTCTGTCATGTATCGTCTGTCATGCATCGTCTATCATGTATCGTCTGTCATGTAAAGCCTGTCATGCATCGTCTATCATGTATCGTCAGTCATGTATCGTCTATCATGTATTGTCTATCATGTATCCCCATCAAATATCGTCTAACATGTATCGATCTGATCTGTTTATCGATTACATGGTATTGATCTTTTTGTTCTGGTGCGTAATTAATTAAAACTTTGCAGGAAATCGAAATCCCAACTTAATGACCTTTTCACAGTGAGTCTGCTTGTGATACCTGGCAGTGAGTCTGTTTGTGATACCTGCCAGTGAGTCTGTTTGTGATACCTGGCAGTGAGTCTGTTTGTTACACATGCCAGTGAGTCTGTTTGTGATACCTGCCAGTGAGTCTGTTTGTGATACCTGCCAGTGAGTCTGTTTGTGACACCTGCCAGTGAGTCTGTAAGTGAGACCTGCCAGTGAGTCTGTTTGTGATACCTGCCAGTGAGTCTGTTTGTGATACCTGTCAGTGAGTCTGTTTGTGATACCTGCCAGTGAGTCTGTTTGTGATACCTGCCAGTGAGTCTGTTTGTGATACCTGCCAGTGAGTCTGTTTGTGATACATGCCGGTAAGTCTGTTTGTGATACCTGCCGGTGAGTCTGTATGTGAGACCTGCCAGTGAATTTGTTTGTGATACCTGCCAGTGAGTCTGTTTGTGATACCTGCCAGTGAGTCTGTTGTGATACGTGCCGGTAAGTCTGTTTGTGATACCTGCCAGTGAGTCTGTAAGTGAGACCTGCCAGTGAGTCTGTTTGTGATACCTGCCAGTGAGTCTGTTTGTGATACATGCCGGTAAGTCTGTTTGTGATACCTGCCGGTGAGTCTGTATGTGAGACCTGCCAGTGAGTTTGTTTGTGATACCTGCCGGTGAGTCTGTTTGTGATCCCTGCCAGTGAGTCTGTTGTGATACGTGCCGGTAAGTCTGTTTGTGATACCTGCCAGTGAGTCTGTAAGTGAGACCTGCCAGTGAGTCTGTTTGTGATACCTGCCAGTGAGTCTATTTGCGATACCTGCCAAGCACGAAGCTGTTGTTTGCATTTCTTTAGGGAGTAGAAAGCACATTGTGATCAAAGTCTGGCTTAACAAAAGCAGATACATGACAATGGCAGCAACGTGACAGTGGCAGATACAGCACAATGGCAGAGATGTGACAATGGCAGCAACGTGACAATGGCAGCAACGTGACAATGGCAGCAACGTGACAATGGCAGCAACGTGACAGTGGCAGATACGGCACAATGGCAGAGATGTTACAATGGCTGCAACGTGACAGTGGCAAATACAGCAAAATGTCAGAGATGTGACAATGGCAGCAACGTGACAGTGGCAGATACGGCACAATGGCAGAGATGTGACAATGGCAGCAACGTGACTGTGGCAGATACAGCACAATGTCAGAGATGTGACAATGGCAGCCACGTGACAGTGGGAGGTACATTTCAGCGTCAAATACATTGACATAGATATGTACATGGCATTGGCAGATACATAATAGTGGAAGTTCCATGACAGTGGCCTTTACATGACATAGGCCTTTACATGACATTGGCAGATACATAATAGTGGCAGTTACATGACAGTGGCCATTACATGAAAGTGGCCTTTACATGACAGTGGCCTTTACATGACAGTGGCCTTTACATGACAGTGGCCTTTACATGACAGTGGCCTTTACATGACAGTGGCCTTTACATGACAGTGGCCTTTACATGACAGTGGCCTTTACATGAAAGTGGCATTTACATGACAGTGGCATTTACATGACAGTGGCCTTTACATGACAGTGGCCTTTACATGACAGTGGCCTTTACATGACAGTGGCCTTTACATGACAGTGGCCTTTACATGACAGTGGCATTTACATGACAGTGGCCTTTACATGACAGTGGCCTTTACATGACAGTGGCCTTTACATGACAGTGGTCTTTACATGACAGTGGTCTTTACATGACAGTGGCCTTTACATGACAGTGGCCATTACATGAAAGTGACCTTTACATGACAGTGGCCTTTACATGACAGTGGCCATTACATGAAAGTGGCCTTTACATGACAGTGGCCTTTACATGACAGTGGCCTTTACATGACAGTGGCATTTACATGACAGTGGCCTTTACATGACAGTGGCCTTTACATGACAGTGGCCTTTACATGACAGTGGCCTTTACGTGACAGTGGCCTTAGCATCGAAGCTAAGTTATGGGGGTATAGTCCCCCCTCCCCACCCCTTCGCACCCACCGGCCTTTGAATTTCAATTGGTAACAAAATGAATTGTGGGAGAAATACAAATATTCGATTTTTTATTAAATAATTTTTGTCAATATGACGTCAAAGAAAGTCCTAGTTTCAGGTGAGATATTGAGATATTTTAACTCTCGTGGGTTATCTTGGGTATTGAACAACAAACCAGCTCTGACCTCTGGAGCAGTGTCTCTTTCCCCGGAGCAGAAGCGCAGATGGAGCAGGCAAGATGGCTCACAGCTCCGGGCTACACATTTGTAACAAATTAATATATATATACACATATTTTTTAAGTGAAAAATATTATTTGAGCTTTTTAACTTAATTTTTTTAAAATTAAAATTGTTGCCCTACACTTCTACCAGCTATATTGGCCCACTCTTCTACAGATATGTTGTCCCAACCACCTGCCAGCTATGTTGTCCCAAACACCTGCCAGCTATGTTGTCCCAATCACCTGCCAGCCATGTTGCCCGACACGTCTACCCCTGCACCTAACGCGTACCATGCACTGAAACAAATCAAGAGTCTGTCACTAAAATCTCTGGTCAATAATAGGTTGGCGAATCGTCAAGTTCTTTAGTTCTTCGTTCAAAACATTCAAACAAAACAATCGTCCATTCACCATCAACCATTCCACCATCAACAATCCACTATCAACCATTCCACCATCAACAATCCACTATCAACCATTCCACCATCAACAATCCACTATCAACCATTCCACCATCAACAATCCACTATCAACCAATCCACCATCAACAATCCACTATCAACCATTAACCATCCCGAATGCCAAAGATATGACATCAGCTAAGGACAACACTAAAAGACAAAGTACCAGTAATGTATGTGTCAAATGTATCACTCTATGATACAACGCCTTGGGAGGGGGAAGAGGAGGTGGTGGTGGATTGGGAACGGGTGGAAGCAAAAAATCTTAGCCCTAAAACACCAACCCTGGCCCCGCCGCTAACCCTAGTTACGCCACTGACTCTAGTTACGCCACTGACTCTAGTTACGCCACTAATCCAAGCCACGCCACTAACCCTAGCAACGCCACTAGCCCTTGCCACGCCACTAACACTAGCCACGCCACTAGCCCTTGCCACGCCACTAACCCTTGCCACGCCACTAACACTAGCCACGCCACTAGCTCTTGTCACTAACACAAGCCACGCCACTAACCCTGGCAACGCCACTACCACTACGGTGCGGTGATTGTGATCGGTGCGGTGATCCTCTTGTCACTAACACTAGCCACGCCACTAACCCTTGCAACGCCACTACCACTAGCCACGCCACTAACACTAGCCACGCCACTAGCCCTTGCCACGCCACTAACACTAGCCACGCCACTAGCCTTTGCCACGCCACTAAGCATCGCCAAGAGTCAAATTATTTTTCTCGAAAAGTTTTCAGCTTGAATCGAAAAGCGAGGACAAAAGAAGGGTGAAGGTCATGAAACATCTGAGACGAAATGAGCAGACGATAGATACTGAGAAGCGCGACCATTTCGATTTGGAAAGCCAATTTGCTGACTATCCTGTCAGGCCTGGTCGCTAATGGCCGGCATTTGGTGGCCAAATGGCAGGGGACGGACTAGAATAGACGATCCCAATTGTCAGAGCTGGCCGAGTATGACACAGTGAGGGGATGTGGGTGGGGAGGGGGCGGGGGTGGGGGTGGGGGTATTGAATGGGGAGATCACTTCAAGTATCCGATAACGAACGGGAAATAACCGATGAGAGGTAGCGTTAAAAAAAATGGATAGACTGAAAGTGGAGGGGGAAAATAATAATATTTGGCTATAACAATTTTGAAGGGGTTTTTTTTTTCCTCCAAAACTGAAGACTTGTTTCGAAAGGAAGTTACTCACTGTGTACTTGTTGATCTGGACGATAGGGTGATCGGGGACTTTGAACCTAAGTGTCATTGAATGTTTTGTAAAGGAGGGGACAAACCGTTTTCAATGACATCCTCTAGCATCCAGTATGCCTGATAACTGTCCTTTACATAGACTTGTGTCCACTATGACTAATGATCGACCTTGACATTCACTTGCGCCCAGTTTGGTTTTAGTCAACTGCTATGGATATTCTCCAGCGTCCAGTAAGCCTAACGGGTGTCCTTGATATTCTCTAGCGTCCAGTAAGCCTAACGGGTGTCCTTGATATTCTCTACCGTCCAGTAAGCCTAACGGGTGTCCTTGATATTCACTAGCGTCAAGTAAGCCTAACGGGTGTCCTTGATATTCACTAGCATCAAGTAAGCCTAATGGGTGTCCTTGATATTCACTAGCGTCCAGTAAGCCTAACGGGTGTCCTTGATATTCTCTAGCGTCCAGTAAGCCTAACGGGTGTCCTTGATATTCTCAAGCGTCCAGTAAGCCTAACGGGTGTCCTTGATATTCTCTAGCGTCCAGTAAGCCTAACGGGTGTCCTTGATATTCACTAGCGTCAAGTAAGCCTAACAGGTGTCCTTGATATTCACTAGCGTCAAGTAAGACTAACGAGTGACTTTGATATTCTCTAGCGTCCAGTAAGCCTAACGGGTGTCCTTGATATTCACTAGCGTCAAGTAAGCCTAACAGGTGTCCTTGATATTCACTAGCGTCAAGTAAGACTAACGAGTGACCTTGATATTCATTAGTGTCGAGTATGTCTAACGTGAGTCGGCGACCTTCTTGACCATGTCCACTGTTGGCCCTGATGACCTCACTATCAGATAGGAGAGAACTCGTGTGACCCCGTGATATCCTCTACATCAACCCTGCACAACATACGGCTTTGGTGGACCACTTATTAGGCTTTTGTGGACCAAATATTTGGCTTTTGTGGACGACATATGCCACACTAATGACTTGGCTGGCCACACTAATGACTTGGCTGGCCACACTAATGACTTGGCTGGCCACACTAATGACTTGGCTGGCCACACTAATGACTTGGCTGGCCACACTAATTACTTGGCTGGCCGCACTAATACTTGGCTGGCCACACCAATGACTTGGCTGGCCCCACTAATGACTTGGCTGGCCACACTAATGACTTGGCTGGCCACACTAATGACTTGGCTGGCCACACCATTGGAGACTCCTGTCCTAGTCCAGAAGGCCAGAAGGTCAAGACCAGCATAAACCCACAGTGTCCAGCCCTGGGGCGAGTGTTGGCCATTCACTAATGGTCATTCGCCCTGCAGTCCAAACACAAGTCATCTTATCTGTGCGGTCAATACCATCAGGATAACTGGGGCGGGGTGTGGGTGTGTGGGTGGGGTGGGAGTGGGATGAACGTGTGAAATGAGATCTGGTGTGGAATATGCAATGTTATTTTGTGATGTGTGGATTGATGTGTGGGTGTGTATTGATGTGTGGGCTTGTATTGATGTGTGGGGTCTGCATTGTGGTGTGTGGTGTGTATTTAGGTTAGGGAGTGGATTGGTGTAGACTGTGGCTTGAGGTTTGGGATGTGGCTTCGGCTGTGGGTGTATGTTTTGAATGTGAATTGAGGTGTGGGTTGTATATTAATGTGTGTATGCAGATTAAAGTGTGGTATGTGGATTACAGTGTGGGATGTGGATTACAGTGTGGGATGTGGATTAAAGTGTGGGATGTGGATTAAATTGTGGGATGTGGATTAAGTGTGGGGTGTGGATTAAATTGTGGGATGTGAATTAAGTGTGGGATGTGAATTAAATTGTGGGATGTGGATTAAAATGTGGGATGTGGATTAAATTGTGGGATGTGGATTAAATTGTGGGATGTGGATTAAAATGTGGGATGTGGATTAAATTGTGGGATGTGGATTAAAATGTGGGATGTGGATTAAAATGTGGGATGTGGATTAAATTGTGGGATGTGGATTAAAATGTGGGATGTGGATTAAAATGTGGGATGTGGATTAAATTGTGGGATGTGGATTAAGTGTGGGATGTGGATTAAATTGTGGGATGTGGATTAAAATGTGGGATGTGGATTAAAATGTGGGATGTGGATTAAAGTGTGGGATGTGGATTAAAGCGTGGGATGTGGATTAAAGCGTGGGATGTGGATTAAAATGTGGGATGTGGATTAAATTGTGGGATGTGGATTAAGTGTGGGATGTGGATTAAATTGTGGGATGTGGATTAAAATGTGGGATGTGGATTAAATTGTGGGATGTGGATTAAAATGTGGGATGTGGATTAAAATGTGGGATGTGGATTAAAGTGTGGGATGTGGATTAAAGTGTGGGATGTGGATTTTTCTCTTCGGTAACTTCAAAGCGACGCTCGAAGAATGTTTTAGTGTAGAGTTTTTTAAAGTTAGAAATAAGCTGCTGTGCCATAGGCTGGAGTAACGGGGTGGTGTTGGGAGGCAGACACTGGATGGTGATGAACTTCAATTCTTCATGAACATCATCTTGTAGGCCTGGAGGATGGGCGGGCGCAAATGAATGGCGGGGGGAAAAGGGACTTAAGCCTTTCTGCGTAACTCGTTGTGCGAAATGTCGGACGTTAAGGGAGCAACTTCTTCACATTTTTTTTTACTCGTTATGAGAGGTGCTCGTTACGAGAGGTGCTCGTTATGAGAGGTGCTCGTTATGAGAGGTGCTCGTTATGAGAGGTTCCACTGTATAGTGATATCTTTAAAAAAAATTGAAGAAACTTTTACATTTAAAAAAAAAGTATACATTATCATAAAATCGTAAAACAAATGATTCTTTTATCGAAAGAAGAATCTCGAAACCGTTTTTCACGTACATAACAAACTTGTGAGTCTTTTTTTAAAAATTATTATTAATCTCATAATAATACAACCCACTTTACCGTTCGCATAAAAAAAAAAAAACCCTTTAAAACGAAAAAAAAAAAAAAAAAAAAAAAAAAAAAAAAAAAAAATTATTTTCATTTTTTTGAAAGAAAATATTAACCCATATCCATTTTTCAAAATTAAATTGTTCAAGCGTGTGAAATGCTTTGGTTTTGCTATTCAATGGGTTGACTTATTGAAATATTCCCAAGTTTTTTTTAACGCCATTGATTTTATTAATTGGTTAACATATCTTTATTTGTAAAAAGACAATGTAACATCTCTTTTTTTTTTTTTTCTTTACAAATGTAATACCATAGGATTTAGATATATTGTCATCCATGTGAAAATGTACACATCCTATTTCCTACCTCCGATATGTATGTACCCAAAAAGGTTATTTATATATCAAATTCATTATTTTGAGACGTATCTTGTACTGATGGGGAAAAATGACCTGCTCTCTAATCAAGATTTTTTATTAAAATTAATACAATCTTCCACCGGATTGTAGTCTCTTTCATACCTAAACTAACATATTTGCACTTCATAAGGTTTGTTCTTATTTGGATACGTTATAAGTGATTAGTGAATGCTATTTGGCTATGTAGATTCGCTGCACTGATAGACTTAAATGGCATTTTCTTATTAGAAGTAGATTAAAATGTTAGTTTTTATTAGGTTATAAATTTTATAAAAAGTATATTTTTTGCAATTAAAAAATTTAAATTTTAAAAATACAAATCTACAATATGTGTGTGTTTTATTAACAACTAGCCAATATACCCGGCATTGCACGGGATTGCATTAGGACCCCATCCTTGTGTGAACCCGATCCTATTGGAATCCTAATCCCATTCTGACAACGATCCCGGCGTAGTCCCGTTTCCCGGTTTTATCCCGATCCCGTTGGATCCATTCAAGGTGGGGATCATGATCCAGATGGAATCCAGTTTTATGGTGGGATCCTGATCCCTTTGGGATAAAGATTATGATGGGATCCCGACCCCTTTGGGATCCCGTATAAAAAAAAATTACTCAGTGTTACTGAGAGAACAGTAAACTCCGGGACAGTATAGAAATGAATAGAAATAATTAAAATCTCATTATCCCTTAGATCCCACTATATATATCCCCTTGGAAGAATTTAGAACTTTCTGGAACTTTCTAGATTAAATTTAATAACCTGCTCGAAACATGTGTAAAACTACTTTTCTAATTATTTTTTGTATACGATAAAAATCTTCAACAAATACCATAATTACAATCCTTTTTCTTTTAAGTTAATCATGGGGCCCCGGGGGGGGGGGGCCCATTCCATAACTGTACCGATTTAGCATTGCCTGTGTTAGGGCCCCTATAAATATAAGACGGATAAATAATAAAGTTAAAATGTAAAATTTGTCCCACTAAAATCTACTTAAAAATGCCATAGATATAGCTTTTTAAAATTATCAAACTTTCTGGAAAATTCTGGATTGGATATTATTAGTTTTAAATCCACCGATATTTCAATACGGACTAAGAAGCCTTATGAACAAAGCTAGGCTTGGATCCATCAATTCACATAGAAACTATACCGTTGTCTAACTTTATTGAGATTCATATAGATCATTAAAGGAAAAATGAACCGCCCCCACCCCCCGCCGCCGCCCCAGAGAAATGGATTTTATGAGTTCAGTACCCTTTGGTAATTGAATATGGATGATCATGTGTATGTGTAATAAGTTTGGTCACGATCCATCCATTCATGTAGGAGTTTTAAGCCTATTGATATGTATATAGCTTATATAAGGAAAAATGAAATGGGGCCCCCGACCCCATAGGAAAGGATATTATTAGTTCAGTACCCTTCGGTATTTGAATATGGATAATCAGATATATGTGTGCTAAGTTATGTCAAGATCCATCTATTCATGTTAGAGTACTAAGCCTATTGATATTTATATAGCTTATATAGGGAAAAAAACGACATTTTGGGCCCCCGGCCCCAAATGAAATGTTATAAAAAGTTCATAACCCCTTAAGAGTTCCTTCTGGATAATGATGTATATATGTGCCAAGTTTGGTCAAGATCCATCAATCCATGTAAAAACGTATGTGGAACAAACATCACTCGCCCGCCGGCCACAAACTATATATATATATATGATTTAAAAAGCAATCAACTATATTTATTAATTTTAATTTTAAGACGGGGAAAATATATTTTCAGTTTTGTCACGCATGGTTATTAAACCAAAGAAACCTAAGAGTTTTGGCTAAATATGAAATTTACGCTATGACCTCATTTGCGTGATTATTTAAAACAAATTAATTTTAATTTTATTTCGCAATATTAATAACGCACTAAAAGACGCACTAAAAACAACAGATGTTTGGGTTTTCCCGATAAATGTGTTTACGGTGTAATTCTTTGATGATTTTTTAAATTTTTTTATATTTTTTTCATACCTTTCAAACACATATAACATGCTTAAAATAGTTGCTTATTTGATACTTTCAATGAATTTGAAATGTATAATAATAATACTAAAATTTTACAAAATAAAAGCGGAGATAAAATATTTTTTGCGCATTTAATTATTATTTTTTATTCGCTCTCCGCAAAATAATAGAAAATAGCTATGATGTTTTTAACAATCTGAAGGTAATTAAATCATACCGTTTCTTTGGCGTTATGTCACTACAGCTCATTCTTATAGATATATAAACCAAACAAACGAAACAAAAAACTCCCGACACCGTCGTTTTTTTAAAGCATCGTCGTAGAGCCGTATGTCTGAGGCTCGTCGTAGTGCCGTACGTCTGAGGCTCGTCGTAGTGCCGTAGTCTCAGGCTCGTCGTAGTGCCGTATGTCTGAGGCTGGTCGTAGTGCCGTATGTCTGAGGCTCGCCGTAGTGCCGTAGTCTCAGGCTCGTCGTAGTGCCGTAGTCTCAGGCTCGTCGTAGTGCCGTAGTCTCAGGCTCGTCGTAGTGCCGTAGTCTCAGTCTTAAAAACGTAGTCACCACGTGGTAAACGTAGGGGTAAACAGGTGCGTGGTAAGTGGCACGTGGTCTAACAGTATACCTTGATTACACCATTGGCGGTGGCGGGCCCGTGAGGAGGCGTGTCTTTCGCACATCGTTTGGTTTTTTTTCGGGAACACTATAAACAACAACCGTGACCAAATGGCACATTCGTTGCCTTGGAAACGAGATGGCGCTGAATATTGTATCATGGAAGCTGGTGGTGTTTAATTGCAAGGGTTCCAAGATTTCACGTCTTCCAATCGTATCTTTCTCATGTTAAGCAATTTCCAACACATCTTGGATCAAATCTTTGACCCGTGCTTACAATCTTGCCCCACCCGGGGTGGAGCGGGGTGGGCGGGCAAATTAGACAAGTCACCCGACAAAGTAAGCAAGGCTAGAAAAGTTTGTAATTTTTTACAGGACTAATGTTACACAAAATTTGGATGGAAATTTAAGTTTGTTTTCCCCTTTAAATTGCTGGCTCAGACACTAGCCATTGTTCTTTGACCAAAATTATAGCATGAATGGATATATGTTCTGTTGAACTATACACATGGCAGTAACACTAACCCTTACATTGCCCTAACCCTATCATTACTCTAACCCTAACCCTAACCCTAAGATGGCACTAACCCTAACCATACCATGGCACTAACACGGCACTGACCCTAACATTGCCCTAATCCTATCATTACTCTAACCCTAACCCTAAGAAGGCACTAACCCTAACCCTAACACGGCACTAACCCTAACATTGCCCTAGCCCTATCATTACTCTAACCCTTACCCTAAGATGGCACTAGCCCTAACCCTAACACGGCACTAACACGGCACTAACCCAAACATTGCCCTAACCCTACATTACTCTAGCCCTAAGATCGCACTAACCCTAACATTGCCCTCACCCTACATTACTCTAGCCCTAAGATGGCACTAACCCTAACATTGCCCTAACCCTACATTACTCTAGCCCTAAGATGGCACTAACCCTAACATTGCCCTAACCCTACATTACTCTAGCCCTAACACGGCACTAACCCTAACATTGCCCTAACCCTACATTACTCTAGCCCTAAGATGGCACTAACCCTTATATTGCATTAACCGTAAAATGATACTTACCCTAACCCTAACATGACACTAACCCTAACATTGCACTAACCCTAACACGGCACTAACACGGCACTAACCCTAACATTGCACTAACCCTAACCCGAACATGACACTAAACCGTGTGGAAAATATAAAAGTGAGTTAAAATTTGCAGCGATGTTGAGCACATTATAACTATGAAAATCTCGGACACACCATACGGATATAACTTCAACATCTCAGATACGCTCCTGACTCCGTGACACACCATACGGATATATCTTCAACATCTCAAATACGCTCCTGACTTTGTGACACACCATACGGATATATCTTCAACATCTCAAATACGCTCCTGACTTCGTGACACACAATACGGGTATATCTTCAACATCTCAAATACGCTCCTGACTTCGTGACACACCATACGGATATATCTTCAACATCTCAGATACGCTCCTGACTTTGTGATACACCATACGGATATATCTTCAACATCTCAGATACGCTCCTGACTTTGTGAGATACCATACGGATATATCTTCAACATCTCATATACGCTCCTGACTTCGTGACACACCATACGGATATATCTTCAACATCTTAGATACGCCCCTGACTTCGTGACACATAATTTGGTTTTTTGTAGGAGTCGACGCTCGTAGGAGTCAACACTCGTAGGAGTCGACGCTCGTAGGAGTCGACACTCGTAGGAGTCAGCACTCGTAGGAGTCGACACTCGTAGGAGTCGACACTCGTAGAGTCGACACTCGTAGGAGTCGACACTCGTAGAGTCGACACTCGTAGGAGTCGACACTCGTAGAGTCGACACTCGTAGGAGTCGACACTCGTAGGAGTCGACACTCGTAGGAGTCGACACTCGTAGGAGTCGACACTCGTAGGAGTCGACACTCGTAGGAGTCGACACTCGTAGGAGTCGACACTTACAATTAAAGTCCAATTAGCGACAGACAGTTCAGTCACTCACCTTTCAAGTCAGGAAACAGTTCTCATCTTATCCAGATGTGACCCTGTTGGCTTTATCCACGGTGATAAGACTGAGGCTGTCCCATCTGATCTGTAGCGAACCATCCACTATGGAAATAATGAAAGGCATTTTTGAAAACTATATTGAACCAGGTGATGTTCAAATAATAATAGTGTGTTATAATGGCGACAAGAGACTGCAGAGTGGAGATGTTTTCTGCTGTGCAGCGTTTCTTTCAGAAATTTTGCCCGGGGGGGGGGGGCCCTTCAGATTTT
>CAXITT010000022.1:1144763-1168891 GCA_964033795.1 Lymnaea stagnalis | reverse complement strand
TAGGACGGCGCCAGGTCATGTAAGCAGCGGTAGCACAAAGTTGCGATTTTGTACTCCATGCGAGCACGCACTGGCAGCCAGTGCAGCTCTCTCAGAAGTGTTTTTGCATGGTCAAACTTGCGTTTGCGGAGAACAATGCGAGCCGCATTATTCTGTGCTATTTGAATTTTATCCAGGAGCGTAGCTGGAAGACCCACCATAAGAGCATTGCAATAGTCCATGCGTGATAGCACAAATGCAGACATCAGCCTCTTTGTTGCATCAATTGTCAGGAGGGAGGTGACCACCTCGGGCTGAATTATTTTGTAAATACATGTATATTTAAGAGTGGACATTTCGGCCAACAGAACATTCTTTTCGTTTCAAATAAAGGAGGGGGGTGGGATCGCAAAGCGTTGCCCTTCCCTAGTGGCACCAAACCTAGCTACACCACTGCAGCGACAATAAAACATAAACAACTAGTGCTACTTCCATAATACACAAACAACTAGTGCTACTTCCATAATACACAAACAACTAGTGCTACTTCCATAATACACAAACAACTAGTGCTACTAGCATAATACACAAACAACTAGTGCTACTAGCATAATACACAAACAAACAGTGCTACTTCCATAAAACACAAACAACCAGTGCTACTTCGATAAAACACAAACAACAAGTGCTGCTAGCATAATACACAAACAACAAGTGCTTCTGCCATAATACGCAAGCAACTAGTGCTACTTCCATAATACAGAAACAACTAGTGCTACTGCCATATACACAAACAACTAATGCTACTGTCAAAATACACAAACAACTAGTGCTACTGTCAAAATACACAAACAACTAGTGCTACTGCCATAATACACAAACAACTAGTGCTACTGTCATAATACACAAACAGCTAGTGCTACTGTCATAATACACAACTAGTGATATTTATTGTAGGATTGGACGCTTGTCCAACTCAATACAGAGAGGACGGCATTACCTCTCACAGACGACACAGCGAGGACGGCATTACCTCTCACAGACGACACAGAGAGGACGGCATTACCTCTCACAGACGACACAGAGAGGACGGCATTACCTCTCACAGACGACACAGAGAGGACGGCATTACCTCTCACAGACGACACAGAGAGAATGGCGTTACCTCTCACAGACGACACAGAGAGGACGGAATTACCACTCACAGACGACACAAAGAGAACTGCGTTACCTCTCACAGACGACACAGAGAGGACGGCATTACCTCTCACAGACGACACAGAGAGGACGGCATTACCTCTCACAGACGACACAGAGAGGACGGCAAATGGAGAGTGTCTGCTGTGTCTCTCGACGGCATTACCTCTCACAGACGACACAGAGAGGACGGCATTACCTCTCACAGACGACACAGAGAGGACGGCATTACCTCTCACAGACGACACAGAGAGAACTGCGTTACCTCTCACAGACGACACAGAGAGAACTTCGTTACCTCTCACAGACGACAGAGAGAGAACGGCATTACCTCTCACAGACGACACAGAGAGAACTGCGTTACCTCTCACAAACGACACAGAGAGAGCTTCGTTACCTCTCACAGACGACACAGAGAGAGAACGGCGTTATCTCTCAGTGACAAGAAAATAAACAAAGCCTCCTTTCTTTTCCCTGAAGTTGGTGCCAACGACGCCAGGGATGCTCAACGTTAAGGTGTAGGCATATACATACACTCAATTAACTTCTGGCGACCCCTTTCAAAACCAGTTGGAAAAACGCTCGATTGATGCTTGCGTTATTCAATGGCCTTAACATGATATAAATGATATATTTTAACAAAAGATTAACTCAGTATAATAATTATACATTTAAATATTTTAATCGAAGTTATAAACCAGTGGTTCTCAACGTTTGCCGCGACCCTTTATTACAGTTGCTCATAGTGTGGCGACCCCTAACCACAAAATTATTTTCATCTCTACTGCATAACTTTATATATTTATATAGGCATTTTTTATATAGCGCTTACCATAAAGCTCTAAGCGCTTTACAATTATTAAAAACATGTAAAATAAGTAAAATAAAAATGAGACACTAGGATAGTAACTACTATACTATAGAAACAATGAAAATGGCTATAAAACGAGGACACGTTGGCACGTTTTGGCCTATACTACAGGATCAACCCGAGACAGAAAATGAGGCAGGGCAAAGAGGGGCATCACAGGTCGTAGGCGGACCTAAACAGATGGGTTTTAAGGGACTTTTTAAAAGTGGACGAGGTTTCACAATGACTGATATGGAAGGGGAGCTGGTTCCAGAACGTGGGCCCATGGAAGCAGAAGGAGCGTTCACCGATGGTCTTAGTTTAGGTTCTTGGGATTGAGAGGGTCCTATTGTCAATGGAAGAGCGTAGTTGTCTTGTGGGGATGTAAAGAAGCAACAGTTCAGAGAGAAAGACAGGAAAGTGAGGGTCAGTGAACGAGTTGAAGTTTAGTGAACTTTAGAGTATAATATGGGCTTTCCGATTGTCTTAGGCCTTGGACGGTCCCTGGGAAAGGGTCGCTCGGTCCCCAAAGGGGTCGCGACCCACACCACACGTTGAGAACCGCTGTTATCAACAGTAATATTTGTCAATAGATATTCTTGGCGGCATCGCTAAGTGACGTTCAAAGAAGCGAACTGTTCAAAAGATGTTCCCATAACAACTCAATAAAATCTACAGCAAGAGAAATGTTTCTTTGAAATATATTAGGGATAAAAATAACACGCACGTTAAAAAAGTAAGTGTATCTCACAATGGGGAGTGGGGAGGTAGGGGGTTCTAGTGCTCAATAGCCCCATAGCTGATTGGGGTTGGGGGGGGGGGGGGGGGGTGGGGGGGACAACACAATCTTGTCACAAAAAAACTTGTCCTATTCTATAAGCCCCCTTTGCCACCCAATTCCCAATGTTGCCAAGTCTGTAGTCACCACTGATCGCGAAGCCCCATTCCTTATTTCAGAGCAACTTTTTTCTTCCTCCCCTTTCCCTCAACCCACCCCCGCCCCACTGGTTAACAACCTGGGGTATTACACCCCACCCCCACCCCCCCGGTGTAGACAGCCACCGAGTGCGGACATGATGATAATTAGTCTGGATGCTAAAAGCTTCCCATGCGGCAAGTTGTTAACAGCATGTGTGTCAAAACATGACAGATACGTGCTTTGTCCATCTGCGGTCGCCATGGTGACCGAGCTGGTTGTAACGCTAAACCGACGAATTGTTGAGGCCGTTGTCAGACAGCTGTGATTTCTGCTTTCAGTTTCGACAACCCGCCCCACGGTTCGTCTTATTGCGTGACGTCACTATTTGACTTGTTCAATGACTGAGGCTCTTAGACCAGGCCTGCACAACTCAAATTGTAAGGCGAGCCGCAATACTTTATGAAAACCTTGTGAGGGTCAAAAGAAATAGGACATGGGGGGAAGGCTATTAAGAAAATTTTAAGAATAAAGAATATTTCATTACTTTGTGGGCCGCAAAGTGGGTGCTGGCGGGCCACATGCGGCCCGCGGGCCGTATGTTGTGCTGGCCTGTCTTAGACTTTATTTCTGTGGAGCAAGCTGTACATCAGGATGAATATAGATTAGAATACGAAACAACCTTGAATTGTACAGTCTATATTAGGATTCCGCGATAGTAGCAGAAATTTAATAAAAAAGTATAGGGTACCCTGGGCAGGACACGTAGAGAGAATGCCAAATGACAGAGGAGTGAAGAGGGTGCACCACCAAAACCCCAGAGGGAAACGGCTCAAAGGCAGACCTTGGCTTAAATGGATGGATGATGTGGAAAAAGATCTACAGCAGCTGGGAATCCAAGCATGGAAAAGAAAAGCATTAGAGTGGAAGGAAGTGGTGAGGCAGGCCAAAGCCCTACATGGGCTGTAGCGCCACAGGAATGGATGCAAGCTGTACATCAGGGGAAGGAACTAGATATAAATCAGGGGAGCAAACTTTGTTGTACATCATTGGGGAGGGGGGTGGGGGTGGTGGAGGAACTGATGTTTTTAAACACATCAAAAAAGTATTCTGTGTTGATACCAATAGCTGAAGAAACTCCATTCCCAAATCTCTCATTTCAATTACCTCCGGCAGTCAGGGGAAGCATTTGCACTAGAACATTCCCATTCCTTTCCATCACAGGCATACCGCTGTGCCAATAGGTCGCGGAGTTCCAAGCGCGGAGCTGGTTCTATTTTATTTTATTTTTTTAAAAGAGGTAACGATGTTTGTTCGCACCTGCTCATTCCTAGAAGCAGCTGTAAAGTATTCTTATTATCATTGATCTCGACAGAAACTCATCTTAGTGGCGGAGTGTGAATCTATCCTAAGTTGGAATATAACATTCGTGGGGATGTAGCCCCGGGGGGAATGTAACAAGCGTGGGAACTTGGCATTAGTGGGGAACCTAGCATTAGTGTTGTAAGTTGTGTTGTTTAATAGTTGAGCTGTTTGACAGTTGCGTTGATAGACAGCTGTGTTGGATAAATATTGGTTTAAAAGACGGAATTGGTGTAGAGCTTAAGTACCTGAAAATGACCACATTCCAACTCAGATTTCTGAACGCACAGAAGTACCTGAAAATGACCACATTTCTACTCAGAGATATGAACGTACAGAAGTACCTGAAAATGACCACATTCCAACTCAGATTTCTGAACGTACAGAAGTACCTGAAAATGACCACATTTCTACTCAGAGATATGAACGTACAGAAGTACCTGAAAATGACCACATTTCTACTCAGAGATATGAACGTACAGAAGTACCTGAAAATGACCACATTCCAACTCAGATTTCACTTGCATGTCTTCATGGACTTTTACTGGTGTAACCAACTCAGATTTCTGAACGTACAGAAGTACCTGAAAATGACCACATTTCTACTCAGAGATATGAACGTACAGAAGTACCTGAAAATGACCACATTCCAACTCAGATTTCTGAACGTACAGAAGTACCTGAAAATGACCACATTTCTACTCAAAGATATGAACGTACAGAAGTACCTGAAAATGACCACATTCCAACTCAGATTTCTGAACGTACAGAAGTACCTGAAAATGACCACATTTCTACTCAGAGATATGAACGTACAGAAGTACCTGAAAATGATCACATTCCAACTCAGATTTCTGAACGCACAGAAGTACCTGAAAATGACCACATTTCTACTCAGAGATATGAACGTACAGAAGTACCTGAAAATGACCACATTCCAACTCAGATTTCTGAACGCACAGAAGTACCTGAAAATGACCACATTTCTACTCAGAGATATGAACGTACAGAAGTACCTGAAAATGACCACATTCCTACTCAGATTTCTGAACGTATCGAAACATGGTAACGATGGACATGTGTAACATTTCCGAGACACTTTATACGTACACATATCCTATACACGTGTAATATTTCCTAGACACTTTTTATGTACATATATCCTAGACACGTGTAACATTTCCGAGACACTTTATATGTACATATATCCTAGACACGTGTAACATTTCCAAGACATTTTATATGTACACATATACTAGACACGTGTAACAGTTCCGAGACACTTTATCTGTAGACATATCCTAGACACGTGTAATATTTCCTAGACACTTTTTATGTACATATATCCTAGACACGTGTAACATTTCCGAGACACTTTATATGTACATATATCCTAGACACGTGTAACATTTCCAAGACATTTTATATGTACACATATACTAGACACGTGTAACAGTTCCGAGACACTTTATCTGTAGACATATCCTAGACACGTGTAACATTTCCGAGACACTTTATATGTAAACAAATCCTAGAGTCCCAGAACAAGTTTGTAAAATCTTCCCAGAGTTTCTAGCCTGGATTTTCTAGTAGTGTAAAACTGCCTTTTAATAATGCTGTTGGCTTCGTCTGTCTAACACCTTCTAGACGAGATCTTCTGGCCTAGGATACAATCTGTTCTAGAAGAGACCTTCTAGCCTAGGATACAATATATTCTAAAAGAGACCTTCTGGCCTAGGTTACAATCTGTTCTAGAACAGACCTTCTGGCCTAGGATACAATCTGTTCTAGAAGAGACCTCCTGGCCTAGGATACAATCTGTTTTAGAAGAGACCTTCTGGCCTAGGATATAATCTGTTCTAGAATAGACCTTGTGTCCTATGATATAATCTGTTCTAGAATAGACCTTCTGTCCTAGGATATAATCTGTTCTGGAATAGACCTGTGTCCTAGGATATAATATGTTCTAGAAGAGACCTTGTGTCCTAGCATACAATATGCCCTAGAAGAGACATTATGTCATAGGATACAAATCTGTCCTAGAAATGACCCTCTTCCCTAGCATAATATGTCCTAGAATAGACATTCTATCCTTGGATATAATCTCTCCTAGAAGTGAGCTTCTATCCCAGCAAATAATCTCTCCTTGACCTGACCTGCCCATCCATCTCAGAGTAGACCTACTGACCTACTGACCTACTGACCTACTCATCTCGGGAGTCTTCGGGGGGAGTGTTCCTATTTTGTGACAAGATTTCTCAGTCTTTATGTAAACTGACGTCAAACGCTAGATGAAATCCTTAATTGACGTCAAACGCTAGATGAAATCCTTAATTGACGTCAAACGCTAGATGAAATCCTTAATTGACGTCAAACGCTAGATGAAATCCTTAATTGACGTCAAACGCTAGATGAAATCCTTAATTGACGTCAAACGCTAGATGAAATCCGACTCAAGGTTCGACCAGGGACAAAAATCCTATGACTGTTTTGAAACCAAGGTCACCACCAAATGACATGCGCCATCTCGCCACAGAGAAGCCCTAATGTTATTGCAGTTTTAGTCTCTCTCCAGACGCAAGCTAAAATTTGTAAAAGGGCACGTGACTTGGACATTGCCCTTAGCTCTGGGACTTCGCGGCTTTTTGTTTCCATGTGAATTATGGAGGAGGTTTCAAAAAGGGTGCCGCCCTTGACATGTTGACAGATTGGTTTGGGGGGGGGGGAGGAGGAGGCGGGCGGGAACACTGTCAGGTCAACGTTGTCAACAAAAACAAGTAACATGCGTTACCATAGCAACAATGGCACAAGGACAAAACTCTGGTTAGTCTAGAGGGGCTTTATCTTAACACTCAATATCTAAAAATAAAACGTGACGTCGTCTTGATGGTGGAACAATTAAAACACAAATTGGTCATCCCCCACACACATACTTTATTTTCTTTTGCTGCACAAAATAGAGTTGAATAAATACTTTCTGTGTGCATGGGTTCCTATCAATCTAAGCTCTTCCTGTATTAATGGGGGCCCCATCAATCTTAGCGCTTGCTGTATTTATGAAGGTGACGAGTCAGTGGTAGCTGTAAGACGACATTTGACAGCAATCCCTACTAGACGACATATGACAGCAATCACTACAAGACGACATATGACAGAAATCCCTACAACACGACATATGACATCACTCCCTACAAGACGACATATGACAGCAATCCCTACTAGACGACATATGACAGCAATACCTAAAAGACGACATATGACAGCAATCCCTACTAGACGACATATGACAGCAATCCCTACAAGACGACATATGTCAGCAATCACTACTAGACGACATATGACAGCAATCCCTACAAGACGACATATGACAGCAATCCCTACAAGACGACATATGGCAGCAATCCCTACAATAACACATATGACAGCAATCCAAGCAAGACGACATATGACAGCAATCCCTACAAGACGACATATAACAGCAATCCCTACAAGACGACATATAACAGCAAGCCCTACTGGACGACATATGACAGCAAACCCTACAAGACGACATATGACAGCAAGCCCTACTAGACGACATATGACAGCAATCCCTACAAGACGACATATGACAGCAAGCCCTACTAGACGACATATGACAACAATCCTTACAAGACGATATATGACAGCAATCCTTTGAGGACGAGAAATGACAGCAATCCTTTGAGGACGAGAAATGACAGCAATCCTTTGAGGACTACAAATGCAAGCGTGTTACACCTTGACTTGGACATGTACACACAAAGAGCGGACTCTGTTGTTGAATGCACTGTAGATGCCAATACTGACTCTGTTGTTGAATGCACTGTAGATGCCGATAAAATGCCGCCTCTGTTGTTGAATGCACTGTAGATGCCGATAAAATGCCGCTTCTGTTGTCGAATGCACTGTAGATGCCGATACAATGCCCCCTCTGTTGTTGAATGCACTGTAGATGCCGATACAATGCCCCCTCTGTTGTTGAATGCACTGTAGATGCCGATACAATGCCCCCTCTGTTGTTGAATGCACTGTATATGCCGATACAATGCCCCCTCTGTTGCTGAATGCACTGTAGATGCCGATACAATGCCCCCTCTGTTGTTGAATGCACTTTGGATGCCAATAAAATTACGCCACTAAAAGAAATGCTTTGTTTTGTAAGCCTCGGGTAAATAGCACGCCAGCCGAAACCCGATCTCTCGGTGTTTACCTGTGCTTGGGTCCACTGCCGGCTGGCTGATGTGTGGGTGGACGTTGTTTATCAATAGGCTTCTAATATTTTCTTACAGGTAAACAATGAAAGGCTATTTCCTTCACCCCCACCCCCCCTGCCCCCAACCCTCGGGTTAAACAGATTGCATTCATTAGAGGAGCCTAATAACAATCTTAACAAAACAATAAAAACATTTGGTTCTTAAAGTGGGCGGTTTCAACCTCAAAGCTGTGTTATAGTGCGCGGGGGAAGTGGGGGGGGGGGTTAGACTTCAGTGGTCTCAGGAAATAATAAACGGGGCGAATTTGAACTATATCAGGAATTTTTTTTAATTAATTACAAATATTCTGTTGTGATTATCAGAATCAAATATTCCAATTAGAGCACTTGGTTCACGAGACCACAAGAAACAGATTCTAATACTGATGCTGTTAGCCAGTAGGGCAGCCTACTCAGATTTGGTTGTAGATAGCTGGGATTTGGAGCAGGCTATTTTGGGGCTCCAGCTCGTCCCCGGACAAGTTGTGTCAGCTCAGCTTCGAGCTCCGTGAAAATAAAACAGGGGGAAAGGGTGGGCAATATAGCTGGTAGAAGTGTGGGGCAACATAGCTGGTAGAAGTGTGGGGCAACATAGCTGGTAGAAGTGTGGGGCAACATAGCTGGTAGAAGTGTGGGGCAACATAGCTGGTAGAAGTGCGGGGCAACATAGCTGGTAGAAGTGTGGGGCAGCATAGCTGGTAGGCAGAAAAGTCGTACGGCATGGCTGGTAGAAACGCGGGGCAACATTCCTGATATAACAGTGGGGGAACATAGCTGGTTGAAGAGTAGTACGACATAGCTGGTAGAAGAGTGGGGCAACATAGCTGGTAGAAGAGTGGGACAACATAGCTGGTAGAAGAGTAGTACGAAATGGCTGATAGAAGAGTGGGGCAACATAGCTGGTAGAAGAGTAGGGCAACATAGCTGGTAGAAGTGTGGGGCAACATAGCTGGTAGAAGTGTGGGGCAACATAGCTGGTAGAAGTGTGGGGCAACATAGCTGGTAGAAGAGTGGGGCAACATAGCTGGTAGAAGAGTGGGGCAACATAGCTGGTAGAAGAGTGGGGCAACATAGCTGGTAGAAGAGTGGGGAAACATAGCTGGTTGAAGAGTAGTACGACATGGCTGATAGAAGAGTGGGGCAACATAGTTGGTAGAAGAGTAGGGCAACATAGCTGGTAGAAGTGTGGGGCAACATAGCTGGTAGAAGTGTGGGGCAACATAGCTGGTAGAAGAGCAACATAGCTGGTTGAAGAGTAGTACGACATGGCTGATAGAAGAGTGGGGCAACATAGCTGGTAGAAAAGTGGGACAGCATAGCTGCTAGAAGAGTGGGGCGACATAGCTGGTAGAAGAGTGGTTGACCGGAAATTTGTTTGAAAGAAATTTCGTCGACGGAAAATTGATGGACGGAAGTTTGATCGTACGGAAATTTGGTCGAATTTTATTTTCGATTCAAACGATCTAATTCTGCATCAAATTTCTTTTTGAACGCATTATTTTTGTTGGTTTTTTTTTTTTTTATAACACTACGACCCCCGGGGTACTTTCTCCAAATACCCGAACTTGGTGTAAAAAAACAACAAACCTCTATCCGGTTAGGGGTCGTTCGTAAATTACGTCACGCAAAGAATGACCTTTTTAGACCCCCCTCCCCCCTGCCACGAAGTGTCACAATTCTCCCCCCCATCCCCCCCCCGAGGTGTCACGTCACACCTAACAAAATCAAATCATACATAAAGTGTTTTAACTAAACTAAAATCGTATTTTATTCTTTAACATTTCTGCACAATGGATTGTGATATTAGTAGTATTAAAAAACTGTGACGCAAAACAACAAATTCATCCACATGCCGAATGTAAAATGGCCACAACAGTTTCTGCGTCATTTCTCGATAGGCGCAGAGGGTGTGAGCGACTGAGTTTCATGGTATTTATAATACCTGAGACGATGTCGACCTAAAATTAATGTTTTTAAAATTAATTAAATAAATATTGTTAAAAATGAGAAAATTTTAAGATTTTAAAAATAACACGTGACGTCACAAATGTTTGACCCCACCCTCTTCCCTTTCACAAAGTGTCACAAATTCTCGACCTCCCTCCCCCTGAGCGTGACGAAATTTGAGAACGACACCCTTAGTCCTGGTGTACTTGATTATCTTAATATAAGAAAGTGGGAACGCTTTCTAAAATGTAAAATTCTGTAGGCTAAATGCTCAATGGATGGGTTAGAAACGTCTGTGATAGAAATACTTTCCATTACTGCAACCAGGTTAGAAACTTCTGTCCTATAAGACTTTCCATTACTGCAACCAGGTTAGAAACGTCTGTGATAGAAATACTTTCCATTACTGCTACCAGGTTAGAAACGTCTGTGATAGAAATACTTTCCATTACTGCAACCAGGTTAGAAACTTCTGTCCTATAAGACTTTCCATTACTGCTACCAGGTTAGAAACGTCTGTGATAGAAATACTTTCCATTACTGCAACCAGGTTAGAAACTTCTGTCCTATAAGACTTTCCAATACTGCAACCAGGTTAGAAACGTCTGTGATAGAAATACTTTCCATTACTGCAACCAGGTTAGAAACTTCTGTCCTATAAGACTTTCCATTACTGCAACCAGGTTAGAAACGTCTGTGATAGAAATACTTTCCATTACTGCAACCAGGTTAGAAACGTCTGTGATAGAAATACTTTCCATTACTGCTACCAGGTTAGAAACGTCTGTGATAGAAATACTTTGCATTACTGCAACCAGGTTAGAAACTTCTGTCCTATAAGACTTTTCATTACTGCAACCAGGTTAGAAACTTCTGTCCTATAAGACTTTCCATTACTGCAACGCACAGAAGTACCTGAAAATGACCACATTTCTACTCAGAGATATGAACGTACAGAAGTACCTGAAAATGACCACATTCCAACTCAGATTTCTAAATGTACAGAAATACCTGAAAATGACCACATTTCTACTCAGAGATATGAACGTACAGAAGTACCTGAAAATTACCACATTCCAACTCAGATTTCTGAACGCACAGAAGTACCTGAAAATGACCACATTTCTACTCAGAGATATGAACGTACAGAAGTACCTGAAAATGACCACATTTCTACTCAGAGATATGAACGTACAGAAGTACCTGAAAATGACCACATTTCTACTCAGAGATATGAACGTACAGAAGTACCTGAAAATGACCACATTCCAACTCAGATTTCTGAACGTACATATCCTAGACACGTGTAACATTTCCTAGACACTTTATGTGTACATATATCCTAGACACGTGTAACATTTCCGAGACACTTTATATGTACATATATCCTAGACACGTGTAACATTTCAAAGACACTTTATATGTACACATATACTAGACACGTGTAACAGTTCCGAGACACTTTATCTGTAGACATATCCTAGACACGTGTAACATTTCCGAGACACTTTATATGTAAACAAATCCTAGAGTCCCAGAACAAGTTTGTAAAATCTTCCCAGAGTTTCTAGCCTGGATTTTCTAGTAGTGTAAAACTGCCCTTTAATAATGCTGTTGGCTTCGTCTGTCTAACACCTTCTAGACGAGATCTTCTGGCCTAGGATACAATCTGTTCTAGAAGAGACCATCTGGCCTAGGATACAATATGTTCTAAAAGAGACCTTCTGGCCTAGGTTACAATCTGTTCTAGAACAGACCTTCTGGCCTAGGATACAATCTGTTCTAGAAGAGACCTCCTGGCCTAGGATACAATCTGTTTTAGAAGAGACCTTCTGGCCTAGGATATAATCTGTTCTAGAATAGACCTTGTGTCCTATGATATAATCTGTTCTAGAATAGACCTTCTGTCCTAGGATATAATCTGTTCTGGAATAGACCTGTGTCCTAGGATATAATATGTTCTAGAAGAGACCTTGTGTCCTAGCATACAATATGCCCTAGAAGAGACATTATGTCATAGGATACAAATCTGTCCTAGAAATGACCCTCTTCCCTAGCATAATATGTCCTAGAATAGACATTCTATCCTTGGATATAATCTCTCCTAGAAGTGAGCTTCTATCCCAGCAAATAATCTCTCCTTGACCTGACCTGCCCATCCATCTCAGAGTAGATTCTTCCCTAGCATAATATGTCCTAGAATAGACATTCTATCCTTGGATATAATCTCTCCTAGAAGTGAGCTTCTATCCCAGCAAATAATCTCTCCTTGACCTGACCTGCCCATCCATCTCAGAGTAGAAACTTCTGTCCTATAAGACTTTCCATTACTGCACACCCCATAACTTTTATTACTCGGATTAACCCAGAAGTTTTGCTTGAGCTCTAACGAGTGTAGCCAGGCAAGGTCGCTTTTATTGCTCGAGTTGTAATACATCTTCTCATACACATCACCATACACAGCCACGTGACCCTAATATTTTTGTAAGAAGAAGTATCCAGTCCTCAATAAATGAACGAAAAACTTATTATTATATCTCCATCATTACAAGACAGGATGTCCAACATTATCTAGACAGGATGACCAACATTATCTAGATAGGATGACCAACATTATCTAGATAGGATGACCAACATTATCTAGACAGGATGACCAACATTATCTAGACAGGATGACCAACATTATCTAGATAGGATGACCAACATTATCTAGACAGGATCACCAACATTATCTAGACAGGATGACCAACATTATCTAGATAGGATGACCAACATTATCTAGACAGGATGACCAACATTATCTAGACAGGATGACCAACATTATCTAGATAGGATGACCAACATTATCTAGACAGGATCACCAACATTATCTAGATAGGATGACCAACATAACCTAGACAGGATGACCAACATTATCTAGATAGGATGACCAACATTATCTAGACAGGATGACCAACATTATCTAGACAGGATGACCAACATTATCTAGATAGGATGACCAACATTACCTAGACAGGACGACCAACATTACCTAGACAGGACGACCAACATTATCTAGATAGGATTCCAACATTACCTAGACAGGAAGTCCAATAATAGCTTGGCAGGATGTCCAAAATTACCTAGACAGGATGACTAACATTACCTAGACAGGATTTCCAACATTACATTGACAGGATGTCCAACATTACCTAGACAGGATGTCCAACATTACCTAGACAGGATGTCCAACATTACCTAGAAGGATGTCCAATATTATGTAGAAAGGATTCCAACATTACCTATATAGTTGTCCAACATTACCTAGACAGGATGTTCAACATTACCTAGATGTGATGCCTACATTACCTAGATAGGATGTCCAACATCACCAAGACAGGATTTCCAACATTACCTAGACAGGAAGTCCAATATTAGCTTGGCAGGAAGTCAGACCAGCAAATTATAAGCACACAATGACATCAAAGCTTTGAATACAACATTTTAAAAATAATTGTGTGTCTTCTCTTTAGCCAAGGACGTGAGCTGTCAACGTGGTGGTTTGTCAACGTGGTGGTCTGTCAACGTTGCGGCTTGTCTGTGTTGCCCTATTAATGGGAATTGTCAGTCTTCATCTTTCTCTCAACCTTCTCTCGCGGCATTCACTCAATCTTTCTTTATGTTTTCTCCTTTTCTGTCATCTTCTTTCTGTATTCTTCTTCCACTCCTTATCTTTCTTTACATGTTTTCTTTCTCATTTCATCTTTCTCTTTCTGTCGCACTTCGTCTTCTTCTTTCTCTAGTTTTGGTATTTCTCTCTTACTCACTTTATGGATTTCTCACTCGTTTCTTTTTTTACATATATCTTTCTGTCTGTCTCTGTCTATGTCTCTGTCTCTCTTTCTGTTTTTGTCTATGTCTCTTTCTCTGTCTGTATGTCTCCCTCTCTGTCTCTCTATGTCTCTGTCTCTCTATGTCTCTCTGTCCGCCTCTCTTTCTGTCTCTCTCTCTGTCTCTCTCTGTCTGTGTCTCTCTTTCTCAATCTGTCTCTGTCTCTCTCTCTGTCTCCCTATGTCTCTCATTCCGTCTATCTCTGTTTCTCTCTCTCTGTCTGTGTCTCTCTGTGTCTCTCTCTGTTTCTGCCTGTCTCTCTCTCTCTCTCTCTCTCTCTCTCTCGTCTCTAACAAGTAAATACCATGGGTCTCAACTCATGCATTTGTGACTAAGACAATCAAGACAAGATTTAACGCTCATAACATCATCAAACTCAGGGTCACGGGTCAATGTCAAAGGTCACATGTCACAGTACATGGGGGGGGGGGTGTAATAGCGTTGCATTTCTGCTAATATCCATTCCTACACATTTCATACAACTATCCGGCTATAAATAATACTGTTGACATGTTGGGTACACTCGCCAGTTCGTTGCTATAAATATTTTTAGTCCTAGATGTAATCAAATGTCACATATCCCTCTTGTTTTCTTCTTTCTATCCCAGCAACCAAGAAACAATCTCAACTGAACACAAACGACGGCCAGAGTTTTGCCATCATTGTTGTGTTGACAAGGTGGCGGTGATGAAAGACTAGAGTTCACCAGAACACAGTGATTCTCAAACTGTGGGCAGGGATAAAATGGAGTTTAACAATTGGAAAATGGGGGGGGGGGCAAACTTGGACTAAATCAATGTATGACGCATATTCCGTGGAATTGATCTGATTCTTCCGACTCCTGGAAATCAGGAATGACTCCGTATATGACAGAATATTTGCCAACATTAAATTAGGTGACATACGTCTCATCCCCCGAAAAGAATAGATATCCTATATAAATATCATACAGCGACATTAACACACGGTGCACTGACACACTGATATATGACTCACTGAGACAGTGACACACTGATACATGACTCACTGAGACAGTGACACACTGATACATGACTCACTGAGACAGTGACACACCGACATATTGATACTACAGGACAATTACACTTACACAAGGACACCACATACTCACATACTTACAAAGACAACTTGCTACTTTTAAAGTTTAATTAAACGAATGCAGTTGGGTATAAGACAGTGTTGTTGTTCAACAGAATGTAGTTGGGTATAAGACAGTGTTGTTGTTAAGCAGAATGTAGTTGGGTATAAGACAGTGTTATTGTTTATAACAGAATGCAGTTGGGTATAAGACAGTGTTGTTTTTAAACAGAATGTAGTTGGGTATAAGACAATGTTTTTGTTAAACAGAATGTAGTTGGGTATAAGACAGTGTTGTTTTTAAACAGAATGAAGTTGGGTATAAGACAGTGTTGTTTTTAAACAGAATGTAGTTGGGTATAAGACAGTGTTGTTTTTAATCAGAATGTAGTTGGGTATAAGACAGTGTTGTTTTTAAACAGAATGTAGTTGGGTATAAGACAGTGTTGTTGTTAAACAGAATGCAGTTGGGTATAAGACAATGTTGTTGTTAAACAGAATGTAGTTGGGTATAAGACGGTGTTGTTGTTAAACAGAATGCGGTTGGGTATGAGACAGTGTTGTAGTTAAACAGAATGTAGTTGGGTATAAGACAGTGTTGTTGTTAAACAGAATGCAGTTGGGTATAAGACAGTGTTATTGTTAAACAGAATGTAGTTGGGTATAAGACAGTGTTATTGTTAAACAGAATGTAGTTGGGTATAAGACAGTGTTGTTTTTAATCAGAATGTAGTTGGGTATAAGACAGTGTTGTTTTTAAACAGAATGTAGTTGGGTATAACACAGTGTTGTTGTTAAACAGAATGCAGTTGGGTATAAGACAATGTTGTTGTTAAACAGAATGAAGTTGGGTATAAGACAGTGTTGTTGTTAAACAGAATGAAGTTGGGTATAAGACAGTGTTATTGTTTATAACAGAATGCAGTTGGGTATAAGATAGTGTTGTTTTTAAACAGAATGTAGTTGGGTATAAGACAATGTTTTTGTTAAACAGAATGTAGTTGGGTATAAGACAGTGTTGTTTTTAAACAGAATGAAGTTGGGTATAAGACAGTGTTGTTTTTAAACAGAATGTAGTTGGGTATAAGACAGTGTTGTTTTTAATCAGAATGTAGTTGGGTATAAGACAGTGTTGTTTTTAAACAGAATGTAGTTGGGTATAACACAGTGTTGTTGTTAAACAGAATGCAGTTGGGTATAATACAATGTTGTTGTTAAACAGAATGTAGTTGGGTATAAGACGGTGTTGTTGTTAAACAGAATGCGGTTGGGTATGAGACAGTGTTGTAGTTAAACAGAATGTAGTTGGGTATAAGACAGTGTTGTTGTTAAACAGAATGCAGTTGGGTATAAGACAGTTTTGTTGTTAAACAGAATGTAGTTGGGTATAAGACAGTGTTGTTGTTAAACAGAATGCAGTTGGGTATAAGACAGTGTTATTGTTAAACAGAATGTAGTTGGGTATAATACAGTGTTGTTGTTAAACAGAATGAAGTTGGGTATAAGACAGTGTTGTTGTTAAACAGAATGAAGTTGGGTATAAGACAGTGTTGTTGTTAAACAGAATGTAGTTGGGTATAAGACAGTGTTGTTGTTAAACAGAATGTAGTTGGGTATAAGACAGTCTTGGTGTTAAACAGAATGTAGTTGGGAATAAGACAGTGTTGTTGTTAAACAGAATGTAGTTGGGAATAAGACAGTGTTGTTGTTAAACAGAATTTAGTTGGGAATAAGACAGTCTTGTTGTTAAACAGAATGTAGTTGGGAATAAGACAGTGTTGTTGTTAAACAGAATGAAGCTGGGTAAAAGACCGTATTGTTGTTAAACAGAATGTAGTTGGGAATAAGACAGTGTGCAAAGGTTGGAGAAGCGATGTTGGTATCCTACCGGCTCCTAGCAGATGTCAGGGTGGCCTTGAAACTCTCCATTGATGTCGAGTCCACGGCGGCATTGTCCAGGTGGGTCCAAGCGATTATCGTGCCTGAGAATTGTCCTGTTGATGCTTAAAGGGCACACACAACTATATATACACACACACAATCGGGCGTCCCAACAGGAATTTCCCTGTAGAAATGTTTAAAAGTGTCCATACAGCTGCAATCTATACATGCAATGCGTGGGATAAGAAATATTAGATGCTGAATTTGTTTATTAAGCGACCATCAATCAGTTTACTATCGCTCAAAACTAGTCCCCACGTCACAAGGTCAAGGTTATCATCGTGATAAACAATGCAGACAGCGGATGCGATCGGTTGCAAAATCAGCATATTCACGGACCAATATCTCTCCCGGATCACGTGCGTCAGTCTGAAACGTCATTGAAATATGGAGCCGTTGTGGCTAAATTCTTTCATTGAAATATGGAGCCATTGTGACTGTAGTTTTTCATTGAAATATGAAGCCATTGTGGCTGTAGTCTTTCATTGAAATATGGAGCAAATGTGACTGTAGTCCTTTATTGAAATATGGAGCCATTATGGCTGTAGTCCTTCATTGAAATATGGAGCCATTATGGCTGCAGTCCTTCATTGAAATATGGAGCCATTGTGGCTGTAGTCCTTCATTGAAATATGGAGCCATTATGGCTTTAGTCCTTCATTGAAATATGGAGCCATTATGGCTGCAGTCCTTCATTGAAATGTGGAGCCATTGTGGCTGTAGTCTTTCATTGAAATATGGAGCCAATGTGACTGTAGTCTTTCATTGAAATATGGAGCCATTGTGGCTGTATTCTTTCATTGAAATATGGAGCCAATGTGGCTGTAGTCTTTCATTGAAATATGGAGCCAATGTGACTGTAGTCTTTCATTGAAATATGGAGCCAATGTGACTGTAGTCTTTCATTGAAATATGGAGCCAATGTGACTGTAGTCTTTTATTGAAATATGGAGCCAATGTGACTGTAGCCTTCGCGGTCATAAACATTCATCAAGTCCATGCAGGTCAGAGTTCTAATTTTATCACAAGTTCACATTTGTGTTTTTCTCGGCTTGCACATTTCCTGTCTGTATTAGACCTGATGGCGTTAGACCTGATGGTGTTAGACCTGATGGTGTTAGACCTGATGGCGTTAGACCTGACGGCGTTAGACCTCATGGTGTTTGACATGATGGCGTTAGACATAAAGGTGTTATACTTGATGGTGTTAGACCTGATGGTGTTAGACCTCATGGTGTTTGACATGATGGTTTTAGACATGATGGTGTGAGACCTCATGGTGTTAGACCTCATGGTGTTAGATCTTATGGTGTTAGAGAACACCGTTAATTAAATGTCAAAATGTCTGGAGAATTACATGCATGCAATGTTGGTAAATGTGGCAGGTGTGGCTGTATCAAACAAATGTTAGGTTACTATCAGTCGTAGACCTGTCTTCATGAACGATAGGAGAGTGGACTGGCCGAGGACTTCTCATTTTGTTTCTCTGTCTGCGTCGTATTATTGTAAGTTTAAATGACAACCGAGATTAAAGGACATCCAAGATTAAATAACGACCAAAGATTTAATGCCAACCAAGTTTAAATGACAACCAACATTAAATGACAACCAACATTAAACGACAACCAAGATTAAATGACAAACAATAACATCAAAACCTAAGAAACAATTTACCAAAAATTCACTATTTTTTAAATTTCATTTAACAAACATTTTTTTTTTTAAATGCCTGTTGATACTATGAAACCAAACAAATATCAAAGATCAAATATCAATATTTTGCAACTATTACATGATTGCCTATGTTTGTTTGTAAAAATCGCATAACTCTGCGTCTATGGCTGACATGACTAAATTTGAAATTTCCATGATTTCATTATTTGCATTCCCACCAGTGTTGAATTTTGAGTAGGATCATGTTTACAGCAAACAGACAATAACGATGACACTTTACGATTTAATTTACTTTAAAAGAATTCTACGTGCACAATGTCTCAGTTTTCCTAAGCGGACATCGAAAGTTCTGACGGACTTTTGCGAACATCGATAGTTCTGACGGACTTTTACGGACATCGAAAGTTCTGACGGACTTTTGCGAACATCGATAGTTCTGACGGACTTTTACGGACATCGAAAGTTCTGACGGACTTTTGCGAACATCGATAGTTCTGACGGACTTTTACATACATCGAAAGTTCTGACGGACTTTTACATACATCGAAAGTTCTGACGGATTTTTGCGGACATCAAAAGTTCTGACGGACTTTTACGGATATCGACAGTTCTGACGGATTTTTGCGGACATCGAAAGTTGTGACGGATTTTTGCAGACATCGATAGTTCTGACGGACTTTAACGGACCATTCAAATGTTTCCTGACAGTTCGTAAGTTGACCTGCCCTTGGCGGTTCATAAAAAAACATATCGTGTCTCTCGGTAACTGCATTAATCTGATCACATGTCAAGACACGCTTATGAAAGATAGAATAAAGGTGACAAGTAAGAAATGAGCCGAGAGTGTGTGTGTGGAGGGCAGCATATAATCCTGGGCTCCGTAACTTTATCTCCCAGGGGGAACGGAAGCTGATCACCAATATGTGCATTATTCATAGGTCTTAGGAGAATATAAATATAGACAGCTAACCAGCGGCGTTTATAAGGAAACATGAGTGCGGGGATAAAATCAGCGGCGTAGCTAGGGTTAGTACCACCCAAGACGGGCCAACTTTTTTGCCGCTCCTTCCACGAAAAAGTTGGTCGAAAATGCTGCCCCTCAATTAAATAAAAAAGTGCTACCCTGTGAAGACTGTCCCCCCTCCAACCCCCCCCCCCCCACTTCCTACGCCTATTGGACGTCTCTGTTTGAGCTCTATTTGTTTCAAATTCATAACAAATGATGCAGGCACCTGAACCGTGATGCTGGTGGAGCGTCTGAACCCACCTCCATTGCCACACCGCCTTCACTCCCAGTCCATTCCCAGCCAACTCCCACCTCCACCTCCATTCCCACCCCACATCCTTCCCCACCCCACCCCCTCCCACCTCCCCCTCCCCTCCCACATTCCCCCCCACCCCCCCCCCCCCCCCCCCCCCCCCCCCCCCCCCCCCCCCCCCCCCCCCCCCCCCCCCCCCCTCCCCTCCACTCCCCCATCTCCACTCCCACCTCCACTCCCATCTCCACTCCCACCTCCACTGCCACCTCCACTCCCACCACTGCCACCTCCGTTCGCACCTCGACTCGCACCTCCACTCACACCCCACATCCATTCCCACCTCCACTCCCACCTCCACTCCCACCTCCACTCCCACCCCATCTCCATTTCCACCTCACCTCCACTCCCACCCCCACCCCCACTCCTGAAACCACCCCACAAAACCAAAGTCATGGTGCTATGAAAAGTGAGACCTTTATGGTATTAGTTTGTGAGACGTGTTATCTACGCACACCTACCCCCTCCCTTTGCACGCATTCTTTCGAGACAGACAAGAGTATAATAACCTGCCCCTTACCATACACACACACATACACACACACACATACACACACATACACACACACACACACACATACACACACACACATATACACACATACACACACACATATACATACACACACAAACACGTTGGAAATCATCGCCTGTGAAAACAAGACACCAACAAAAAAAAAATCCAAAATCCTATTCTCCTGATCTACTCACCCCACATTATCCTATTCTCCTGATCTACTCACCCCACATTATCCTATTCTCCTGATCTACTCACCCCACATTATCCTATTCTCCTGATCTACTCACCCCACATTATCCTATTCTCCTGATCCACTCACCCCACATTATCCTATTTTCCTGATCTACTCACCCCACATTATCCTATTCTCCTGATCTACTCACCCCACATTATCCTATTTCCTGATCTACTCACCCCACATTTATCCTATTCTCCTGATCTACTCACCCCACATTATCCTATTCTCCTGATCTACTCACCCCACACTATCCTATTCTCCTGATCTATTCACCCCACATTAGAGGCCGACCGAATTTCGGCTTCGGTTTCGGCGCCGAAAGTGGCCGTTTTATCACGTTCGGCCAAGTTTGGGTTTCGGCCGAAACTTAAAAGTTAACTTTCGGCTTAATTTCGGTTTCAGCCGAAAGAGAAAAGTTAACTTTCGGTTATTCTTCGGTTTCACCGAAATTGACTTAGACTTTCGGCCATCCGGCCGAAAGTAACTCAGGTTTTCGGTCAATTAATACTCAGCGAAAGCGATATTTAACAACAAACTAAGCGACGTTTAAGAACAAATTAAGCGATCTTTGAGAACAAACTAAACGATCTTTAAAACAAACTAAGCGATCTTTAATAACAAACTAAACGAGCTTAAAGAACAAACTAAACGATTTTTAAGACCGAAATAAATGATCTCTAAGAACAAAACAAATGATCTTTAATATTAAACTAATTGATTTATAAGAATAAAATAAGCGATCTTTAACAGAAAACTAAATGTTCTTTAGGAACAAACTAAACGATCTTAAGGAACAAAATCAATTATCTTTAACAACAAACTAAGCGATCTTTATGAACAAACTAAACTATCTTTAAGAACAAATAAAGCGATCATTAACAAAAAACTAAACGATCTTTGACAACAAACTAAACGATCTTTAAGAACAAACTAAACGATCTTTAACAACAAACTAAGCGATCTTTAATAACAAACTAAGCGATCTTTAAGAACAAATTAAGCGATTTTTAAGATTAAAATTAGCGATATTTTAGAACAAACTAAGCGATCTTTATGAACAAACTCACCGATCTTTAAGAACAAACTAACCGATCAATAACAACCAACTAAACGATCTTTAAAAACAAATTAAGCGATCTTTTAGAACCACATTTAGCGATATTTTAGAACAAACTAAGCGATCTTTATGAACAAACTCACCGATCTTTAAGAACAAACTAACCGATCAATAACAACCAACTAAACGATCTTTAAAAACAAATTAAGCGATCTTTTAGAACCACAATTTTTAGAGACCCGGTTTAAAAAAATAATATTTTGCATTAATTTCCACCCCCCCACCCCAATTTTTGCCAAATTTTCTCCTACAATACTAATTTAAAAAAATTGTAAAGCAATTTAAATTACTTTTATATTAAAATAGTAAAATCCAAAGTATTCATTAGATCAAGGGTCTCAAACTCAAATCATCAGGGGGGGGGGGGCGCAGGAGGTAGTGTCTGAATGAGAGTGGGCCTCATCAAGTAATCCACAAAAAAAGCGATTACAACTGTTACATTACAATCTGTTCAACCTTTATAAATATCAATAAAATCATTAGGGGTTCTCAAAAACTAGGATTCACTTTCATCCACCTATTCACTGTTGAATACAAAAATATATAGAAACATTTTTAAAAAGAATCAGAATTAGACTAGTCGGTGAGTTTCGACTGAAACCGTCGCGGAGAGTCACGTTATAGATATGAGAATGGGGGAAACGGGCCGGCGCATTTACACTAAACTTTTCTGTCATGTAGCGGGCCGCAAAATATCGTCTTGCGGGTCATAAATGGCTCGCGGGCCGCGAGTTTGAGACCCTTATAATAGATGTTTATTTATTAATATTCACGATTATCTCCTTTTTTATAAAAAGAATGTAAATATTTATACTTTCCCCATCATTTTCGATATATGCAGAATGTATGCGGGAACGAATTTCAAAATATCTTAACATTTCATTTTCGGTTTCGGCTTCGGTTTCGGCTTCGGTTTGGGCCAAAATTCATTTTTAACGTTCGGTCTTTTTTCGGTTTCGACCGAAAGTCATTTTTAAACTTTCGGTATTTTTTCGGTTTCGGCCGAAAGTCATTTTAAACTTTCGGCCTATTTTCGGCTTCGGCCGAAATCAGAAAATCACTTTCGGTCGGTCTCTACCCCACATTATCCTATTCTCCTGATCTACTCACCCCACATTATCCTATTCTCCTGATCTACTCACCCCACATTATCATATTCTCCTGATCTACTCATTACACATTATCCTATTCTCCTGATCTACTCACTACACATTATCATATTCTCCTGATCTACCCCCCCCCCCCCCCCCGTTTTTTTTTTAGTTTTGGCTCTTATGCTCAAAACTGAACCTTCTATTTACGACCTATTCTTTAGTACTTCCCATCCCACCTCCCTTATTTTATCTCCTTACTACCCCCAAACTCACTTTTTCCATCTCCATTCTCCTGTTCAATACTCAACGTACACATTGGAACAGTCCCTTCTATCCCTCCCCACCCCAATAACTACCATAAGAGGTCATCTAAAGGTCAAGCACTGAGTGGCAACAATCTAAACCCTTACCCCACCTCACCCTGCCCCACCTCACCCTGTCCCAGCTCACCGTCCCAGGTCACCCTGTCCCAACTCACCCTGTACCAGCTCACCCTGTCCCAGCTCACCCTGCCCCATCTCACCCTGTCTTAGCTCACCCTGTCCCAGGTTACCCTGTTACAACCCACCGTGTCCCAAACACCTTGTCCACCTCACCCTGTCCCAGCTCACCCTGTCCCAGCTCACCCTGTCCCAACTCACCCTGCCCCACCTCACCCTGTCCCACCTCACCCTGTCCCAGCCCACCCTGTCCCACCTCACCCTGCCCCCCCTCACCCTGTCCCACCTCCCCCTCCCCC
>CAXITT010000022.1:1127032-1143999 GCA_964033795.1 Lymnaea stagnalis | reverse complement strand
ACATAGTCACGGTGACTGCAGACATAGTCACGGTGACTGCAGACATAGTCACGGTGACTGCAGACATAGTCACGGTGACTGCAGACATAGTCACGGTGACTGCAGACATAGTCACGGTGACTGCAGACATAGACACGGTGACTGCCGACATAGTCACGGTGACTGCAGACATAGACACGGTGACTGCAGACATAGACACGGTGACTGCAGACATAGACACGGTGACTGCAGACATAGACACGGAGACTGCAGACATAGACACGGAGACTGCAGACATAGACACGATGACTACAGACACAGACATGGTGACTGCAGACATAGACACTTTCACTGCAGACACAGACATCAAGTAAAAATCCAGCAGCTAAAGGTTTTAGTTGGCTTTGAAACCCATGTCAAACTTCCTTCTCCTTATTTCCCATTATTGCCATCTTTCTGTCTCCTTTTATGTAAAATATATATATATATATCCGTTCTTTTCCCCTTAGCGTGTATCATCTCTCACCGAGTTATCGAGTTCATCGAACTCTCTAACCTTTGACCTTACAGCTGAGCACCTCTTCCCCGAAAGTTATCTTCGATACAATCACCTCCCCTCATCTGCCGCCTTCTCCCCCCCCCCACCCCACACCACAACCCGATAGCCGAGTAGACTCGGTGCTGCTAACCTAATCAAAGTAATTCGAATACCGCCTGGCGCTTAAACCAGCTATTTCCGTGGCATCTCCCAGAAACGTAGACTCAAAGTTAAGCCGACATGATGGGTATTTTATTACAGACCTCAGACTTGACAAGTTTCGCCATAACGTTTCAGGGGAGAAAATCAGTCGGGAAGCGGTTGGGGGGTGGATATATATATATATATATATATATATATATATATATATAGATATATATATAATATAAATGATCACTCTAATAATGGCTTTTCTAAGTTTAGGTGAACATTGATATGGGAAATATGTTTTGATAGGGAATTGTTCACCTGTCATTTGGTACACATGTTAAGTGTCCATCGCACCAAAGATGTTTTGATAGAGAATTGTTCACCTGTCATTTGGTACACATGTTAAGTGTCCACAGCACCAAAGATGTTTTGGCAGAGAATTGTTCACCTGTCATTTGGTACACATGTTAAGTGTCCACAGCACCAAAGATGTTTTGGCAGAGAATTGTTCACATGTCATTTGGTACACATGTTCGTGTCCATCGCACCAAAGATGTTTTGATATAGAATTGTTCACATGTCATTTGGTACACATGTTAAGTGTCCACAGCACCAAAGATGTTTTGGCAGAGAATTGTTCACCTGTCATTTGGTACACATGTTAAGTGTCCACAGCACCAAAGATGTTTTGGCAGAGAATTGTTCACATGTCATTTGGTACACATGTTCGTGTCCATCGCACCAAAGATGTTTTGATATAGAATTGTTCACATGTCATTTGGTACACATGTTAGTGTCCATCGCACCAACGATGCTTTAGCAGAGAATTGTTCACATGTCATTTGGTACACATGTTAGTGTCCATCGCACCAACGATGCTTTAGCAGAGAATTGTTCACATGTCATTTGGTACACATGTTAGTGTCCATCGCACCAAAGATGTTTTGATAGAGAATTGTTCACCTGTCATTTGGTACACATGTTAGTGTCCATCGCACCAAAGATGTTTTAGCAGAGAATTGTTCACCTGTCCTTTGGTACACATGTTAGTGTCCATCGCACCAAAGATGTTTTGATAGAGAATTGTTCACCTGTCATTTGGTACACATGTTAAGTGTCCACAGCACCAAAGATGTTTTGGCAGAGAATTGTTCACCTGTCATTTGGTACACATGTTAGTGTTCATCGCACCAAAGAATGTTTTGGCAGAGAATTGTCACCTGTCATTTGGTACACATGTTAGTGTCCATCGCACCAAAGATGTTTTAGCAGAGAATTGTTCTCCTGTCATTTGGTACACATGTTAGTGTCCATCGCACCAAAGATGTTTTGGCAGAGAATTGTCACCTTTCATTTGGTACACATGTTAGTGTCCATCGCACCAAAAATGTTTTGGCAGAGAATTGTCACCTGTCATTTGGTACACATGTTAGTGTCCATTGCACCAAAGATGTTTTGGCAGAGAATTATCACCTGTCATTTGGTACACATGTTAGTGTCCATCGCACCAAAGATGCTTTGGCAGATAATTATCACCTGTCAATTTGGTACACATGTTAGTGTCCATCACACTAAAGATGTTTTGGCAGAGAATTGTTCACCTGTCATTTGGTACACATGTTAGTGTCCATCGCACTAAAGATGTTTTGGCAGAGAATTGTTCACCTGTCATTTGGTACACATGTTAGTGTCCATCGCACTAAAGATGTTTTGGCAGAGAATTGTTCACCTGTCATTTGGTACACATGTTAGTGCTCGTACCACCAACGATAATTGTGATTGTGTATTATGTATTTGACCTTGACCGTATAGCCTGCTACTGCTCCAGTAGTGATAAGTTATTGGCAGACCTGGTAAATAATACATTACCTTGCCACTTTAAAAGGGTTACATAACTCATCGATGAAATGTGTATCTACTGTATAAACGCATCGATTCCTCAACATTCAGCTGACATCTAACAATCGATTTGTTATGTCTCATTTCTGTTGATTTTCCTTTTCTTTGCCATCTCCAACCCCCCCCCCTTTTATTCATTATTCAAACGTTCTCTAGCCCCCCGTGGCGATGCTAGGGTTAATGGCGCCCGGGGTGGGCTAATATTTTAGCCCTCCACTGGGGGGGGAAAATTTTCCCCCCCCCCCCCCCCCCCCCCCCCAGGTCTATGAACAATAAATCTGCAAAGGGCCGAAAATGCCCCCCCCCTCTCAATATAAAGAAAAAAGGTGGCATGGGGGGGAGGGGGGGGGAGACAACCACTTTTGTTATCACTATAATTTCTTCACTTCTTCTCGCCACCTCCACCCATCCCACTGTCTCCCCCTTTCTCTCTATATGCCTCACTCTCTTTCTGTATCGCTCTCTTTCTCTCTGTCTCCCTCTCTATCTCTCTCTCTGTCTCCCTCTTTCTCTCTTTCTGTATCGCTCTCTTTCTGTATCGCTCTCTTTCTCTCTGTTTCTCTCCCTCCCTCTCTCTCCATCCCTCTCTCTCCATCCCTCTCTCTGTCCCTCTCTCTGTCCCTCTCTCTGTCTCCCTCTCTATCTCCCTCATCCACCCTCTCTCTCTTTCTCACTCTATCTCTGTTTCCCTCTCTATCTCCCTCCTCCCCCCTCTCTCTCTCTCTGTCTTTCTCTCTGTCTCTCTTTCTGTCTCCATCTCTCTCACCTTCTCTCCTTCTATGTCTTTCTGTGTCTCTCTATGTCTGTCTCTCTGTCTACTTATCCCTCTCCCTCCCTCTCTGTCTCCCTCCTCCCCCTCTCTCCCTCCTTTTCTCTCTCTATCTCCCTCTCTATCCCCTCCCCCTCTCTCTCCCTCCCACTCTGTCTCCCTCTCTCACTCTGCCTGTCTCTCCCTCTGCCTATCTCTCCCTCCCTCCCTCTCTCTCTCTCTCTGTCTGTCTCCGCTCTCTATCTTTCGGTCCTATGTCTGTCTCCTCTAGTCACCCCTCAGTGCTGTCTGTATGGCTAATTAAACTCATAAATCCGTGTGAGTTTTAGACGACCAGGCGTCGCCCCTGAGGCTTGGGGGAGGGGCCCATGTTGTCTGGGTGCGATGGATAGTTACACGCCTGGGGGTGTGGGGGCTAAGGAGGAATGGGGAGTAATTGGGGCTTCTGCTGGTTTCGGTAATTAAGAGGTTAAGGCAGCGGTTCCAAAACTGTTTTCAGCAAAACACACCAGAATGTCGTAAAGGTTCTGAGGAAAATCGGAAAACCCATTCTTCAAATAAAAGCAGACGATGACAACTCTTCGATTACAAGTAATCGATTACAAGCTTAGTTTGATCAGAAAACCAGGAAACTCGGGAGATTCGTCGGTGCCTAGAATAGAATCAAATTGCAGGAAATCGAATGTAAATCAGCAATTATCACGTGACTTTGATTTTGGTACAAGCGAACATCCTGAAAGAGGCCAAGACAAAACATTCCAGGGAAAAGAAAAAGAGAAAAAGAATAAATCTGATCTATCTTTGGGATTCCTTCCAGTTGGAAATACACAACATCTGGAAAGCCAACGTGTCCTTTAAATAAAGTCAAGTTTCTTGGCATAAGCTCAAACAACAGCGGACAACAAACACCTGTCAATAAACACCTGTCAATAAACACCTGACAATAAACACCTGACAACAAACACCTGACAAACAAACAACAAACACCTGACACCAAACACCTGACAACAAACACCTGACACCAAACACCTGACAAACAACCACCTGACAAACAACCACCTGACACCAAACACCTGACACCAAACACCTGACACCAAACACCTGACACCAAACACCTGACACCAAACACCTGACAACAAACACCTGACAAACAAACACCTGACACCAAACACCTGACAACAAACACCTGACACCAAACACCTGACACCAAACACGTGACAACAAAACCTGACAAACAAACACCTGACACTAAACACCTGACACTAAACACCTGACACCAAACACCTGACACCAAACACCTGACACCAAACACCAAACACTTGAAACCAAACACCTGACACCAAACACCTGACACCAAACACCCATATCGACGTGGATTAACGTTGGTTTCATGTGCCTGTGGTTTGTTGACTCGACTATCCAAAGACCGATCAGGAACATGCCACCCAAGCATCGCTTCTGTAAGTCAGGTACTAGTACTTAGCCAGTTGGTAGGGCTTTCAAATATGATTTTGGTTACGTCCGATAGACTTATAGACCTACCGGTCAGGTAGACTTACACACCTACTGATCAGTTAGAGTGCAGACCTGCTGGTCATACAGACTTACAGGTCAATGGCCGAAATGGCAGTGATTGAGAAATAGACGATATGGCTGTAATACGCTAAAATAGGCCTGCACAGCATACGGCCGCGGGCCGCATGTGGCCCGCCAGCACCCTCTTGGCGGTCCGAGAAGTAACGAAATGTTCTTTATTATTTTTATTTTCTTACTAGCTTTCCTCCCTGTCCAAACATCTTTCGAGCCGCACAGGCTTTTCATAAAGTATTACGACTCACCTTACTTTTTGAGTTGTACAGGCCTGCGATTAAATGGGCTCTAACTATGATATAATTATAGGTCTACCGATCACTGCCCACAACTGTCAGAGGTGTACTAACCTCTTCTACCCCGCCCCCCCCACGCATCGATGCAAACAAGTCTTTTCAGCTTTTGCTTTCACCAATACACCAATTTAGCCACGTGACTTAAGACAACACTTTTTCCCCAACCTTTTTTTACTCCACAAACCATTCGAGCACATAAAAAGGCTTCATGCCCCCACACTTTTTCTGTCCTAGTAACTACCTCCCCCACAACCGTTGAAAATCTAAATGCATGTTCCAAACCCCAAAATATCCTAATCCCTTATGCCTCACAGACGTTGGGAAAACAGTCGAGTAGTGTGTAGAAGCTGCATGTAACTTGCCTATCATGTAGTGTGTAGAAGCTGCATGTAACTTGCCCATCATGTAGTGTGTAGAAGCTGCATGTAACTTGCCTATCATGTAGTGTGTAGAAGCTGCATGTAACTTGCCCATCATGTAGTGTGTAGAAGCTGCATGTAACTTGCCTATCATGTAGTGTGTAGAAGCTGCATGTAACTTGCCTATCATGTAGTGTGTAGAAGCTGCATGTAACTTGCCTATCATGTAGTGTGTAGAAGCTGCATGTAACTTGCCTATGATGTAGTGTTTAGAAGCTGCATGTAACTTGCCTATCATGTAGTGTGTAGAAGCTGCATGTAAGTTGCCTATCATGTAGTGTGTAGAAGCTGCATGTAACTTGCCTATCATGTAGTGTGTAGAAGCTGCATGTAAATTGCCTATCATGTAGTGTGTAGAAGCTGCATGTAAATTTCCCATCATGAAGTGTGTAGAAACTGCGTGTACATCCCATCATGCACTGTTAATGTTAGGAAATCTCGTTTGCCATACTTTATAAATAGACGACCTTGAACTTAGCTCATTCTACAGCTACCTACAGCCAACACGTATACTTGAAACACACACACACTGACTCTACTATAAATACACACTCAAAACACACACACTTTCACACACTCACACATATTACACACTCAACATACACACACACTTACTTATACACAAACCGACTCCCACATACGTACACACTCAACACACACACACACACACCCTTTCTCACACACACTCTCACGCAAACACTGACTCACACATACATAGCAACAAAACACATACACACTCACTCACACACACATACACACTCACTGGCTCCCACATACATAGACACTCAACACAAACACACACTCACATATGCATTCACACTCAGCACACACTTTTTGACACACGCACTGACTCACACATACACACACTAACTCACATATACATACAAACTCAACACACACTCCCTCACCCACACATACATACACACTCAACACACACTCACTCACACATACATATACACTCAACACACACTCACTCACACATACTTACACACTCAACACGCACTCACTCACTCACACATACATACACACTCAACGCACTCACTCACACATACATACACACTCAACGCGCACTCACTCACACATGCATACACACTCAACGCGCACTCACTCACACATACATACACACTCAACGCACTCACTCACTCACACATACATAGACATTCAGACTTACAGTCCGTGCAGTCATGATCATACCCAAGTGTAAACAGAATCTTAATGCCAATGAAATGGCCGGCGACTTTGCAATGTTAACATTTACAAGCAATATCAACACTGTAATTCTAACAAACACAAACACACACAAACACACACTAACACACACAAACACACACAAACACAAACAAACACACACTAACACTGTGTTAAGTACATACAAAGAACCTCCTACATATTTCATGGAGGTCAGCTATTTACAAGCAATATCAACACTGTAATTCTAACAAAAATGGGAGGCAATTAATACAAAACAAAAATGGGGGGGGGGGGACAATTAACTCTAACCAAAATGAAAGGGAAGAAACAGGCGATTGTTATTACTTTTTTTATAAACTAATTTTCTTGTTAATGAGTTCCGGGGAAACCCAGGACAATCTGGGTCAAAAGCATACTTCGGGGCAGTTATTTTTAGAAGAATCACGGAAAGACAAGGCCACATTTCTGGACCAAGTCAACCACCACCAGCAGCAGCGTTGGGCGAGATCTTGTTGTGTATTTTGATCTGGTCGTGTTTGCATGTACCTGCACAGGCAGTGTTGGCATGTTTGGTGAGGAGCAAACAGAGATGGTGTAGAAGAACAGGAACAAATGTTGCCTGTTGTTTGTTGCCTACTTGGTGAGAGCAACAAGTGCGTGCTGGCTGCTCACTGACGGGAAAGAGAGCTGCCCTAATTCAAAGACCAGAGATCCACGCCATCAATTGGTCGGCCCAGGGCTCAGGGAACTATTTTGACCGTTGTCCCAAAATCTGTTCGTTTACTCCAACACTATCCAGGGGCGTCATTTTTGGGTAGAGAAAGGGGGAATGCATCATGCTGGTTTTTCGGGGGGGGGGTGGAGGCCTTTGCCCCTCCCCTGATTTTGCAGGTTTTATTAAAAATTTTATGAACTCTGACGCCCGTAGTAACAAACTCTATAAAAGCCGGGCTAATGTTGGTTTTTGCTCCCCCCCCCCCCTTGTATACTAAATCATTCACTAAATACTGTCAAATGGTGTATGGAATGTTTGTATACTAAATCATTCACTAAATACTGTCAAATGGTGTATGGAATGTTTGTATACTAAATCATTCACTAAATACTGTCAAATGGTGTATGGAATGTTTGTATACTAAATCATTCACTAAATACTGTCAAATGGTGTATGGAATGTTTGTATACTAAATCATTCACTAAATACTGTCAAATGGTGTATGGAATGTTTGTATACTAAATCATTCACTAAATACTGTCAAATGGTGTATGGAATGTTTGTATACTAAATCATTCACTAAATACTGTGAAATGGTGTACGGAATGTTTGTATACAGATGGTTTTTAATATAAATTGTACGAGATGAATACGATGAGAGGAATTTAACAAACTCTTCATTTGGAGCACATTTTGTTTGGAAAATCTTTTGTGTTTCCATTTCCGGGTTGGGAGAAATCACGTTCAGATGACATCAAAATTATGGCCTGCATCTATAGCGACATCCACATCTGTATCTCCATCTATGAGAGCAATTTGGAAATGTTGCTTTGTGTTGATTAAAATTAGGGTTTGAACATCCTCGTTCACAAAGGTAAGCTGGTGACTGTCTTCTCAAGTTCAATGTTTAAACTCTTTGCTTCCGTTGACATTTTTTAACACAAGAGATAGAACAATATGTGACTAGAACAACGCGTGGCTAGAATAAAAGGTGACTAGAACAATGGATGACTGGAACAATAGTTGACTAGACCAATAGGTGACTAGAACAATGGACGACTGGACCAAAAGGTGACTAGAACAATGGGTGACTGGAACAACAGTTGACTAGACCAATAGGTGACTGGAATAATGGACGACTGGACCAAAAGGAGACTAGAACAATGGGTGACTGGAACAATAGTTGACTAGACCAATAGGTGACTGGAACAATGGACGACTGGACTAAAAGGTGACTAGAACAATGGGTGACTGGAACAATAGTTGACTAGACCAATAGGCGACTGGAACAATGGACGACTGAACCAATAGGTGACTGGAACAATGGACGACTGGAACAATAGGTGACTATAACAATTGGTGACTAGAACAATAGGTGACTGAAACAAAGGTGACTAGAACAATAGGTGACTAGAACAAAAGGTGACTAGAACAAAAGGTGACTAGAAGAATATTTGCATTGAACACTAGGCTGTATACAAGAGAATATGTGCGATTATGCTACATAGTAGCTGTAGAGCCATCAGCCACCAAAGCCATCAGCCACCAAAGCCATCAGCCACCAGAGCCATCAGCCACCAGAGCCATCAGCCACCAGAGCCATCAGCCACCAGAGCCATCAGCCACGATGTTTGGGTGAATATTTCATGATGATACTGGACAGAAAGAAAGAGTGCTGCCAGGGAAGGGTGGGGGTGGGGGGATTATGTCACTACAAGGAACGCGTCTTTCTATATATTTAACTTTAATGATGTGTTTGGGGCCATCAATAGCTCAGAATGTTTCACTGTCACCTTCGCCGACGCCTGGGTTCGCCCTTATGTATGAATAAAGGTCTTCCTTGAACAGTTTTAGCTGTAATTGTTTCACAGACCAGGGGTGAACAACATTGTGATGGACAGGTGCCAAAATAAGTGGGGAGACCCGGGGTGTGGTATATTTTGACAATGAGCATGTCTATGTCTGCTGAGTGTTACGGGGGAAATGCTTGGACAACCAATTTAGTCTGTAAGGTAATCGAAGCCCCTGGTCTTTTCAATCTTCTTTCCTAGTTCACCTCATGTCTATATTTCCAAAACTTGGCTTTGACTTTAGCTGAATACATTATTCAACAATTGAAAAACATGTTACACATATTTTTTTAAAGAAACTATAATTTAAAATATCTGGATGTTCTTCATGCTCGGAACCGCATTTTAGGGTGAGGCTAAATAAAAATAGTCTCTTTGACCTTGTTTACAACTAAATAAAATCAATAGCCTGTATTATTAGAATTCTGTAGAAAATCTAGATAAATCAGAAAAGGAAAACAATGTGTAAGCCCTTTCTAGAATTATCAGTAAAACAGACTATAAAAGGAAGAGAGAGAGAGAGAGAGAGAGAGAGAGAGAGAGAGAGAGAGAGAGAGGGAGAGAGGAGCACGAGTACGATAGAGACATGCTATACGCGACAGAGATTTTACATTTGCTGTTTGCGTGTAGATTCCCTTTTCATCATTGTAACTTTTTACATTCAATCTTCTTCAGCATTGTACCGGTACAAGCCAATCATTATCCTGCAAGCCAATAGCTTTAATTTAATTTTATTTTTGATTTTGTAATTCATTATTAGCTTCATTAATTGTAATTCGCCTTAGTTTGGGTATCGTATTCTTTTTTATTGTATTTGACATAAGGTATCGTCTTTTGCTGTGTACTCTTTTAGAGCGAGCCATGCACTTAAATAAGAGTTTAATTTCTTCATACGGATAACAGTACGTAACAATGCAATGAACCATTATTGATACAACATCACCAGTAAATATGAACTGTGTTATCCACGTGAATAAAAAATGTAAAATTGATAAATAATGCAGAGTTGACTGGTGATCTTGCGTAACACGTCTGCCAGCAATGTTTATAAGTACAGCAATGCTGTTGTCATGGTTACAACAAACCATTTGAGTACATATTCCCAGCATTTGATATGTGAGGCCATATTGAATTTTTTTACACAGAAAGCCAACAAGTGCTACACATAAGAGCCAACCAGTCCTTCATATAACAGCCAACCAGTCCTTCACATAAGAGCCAACCAGTCCTTAACATAAGAGCCAATCAGCTCCACACAAGAGCAACATATAAGAGCCAACCAGTCCCACAATAAGAGCCAACCAGTGTAAGGGAGCACTGTTTTGTAAAGGTTCATTTCAAAGATATTCAAAGTGGCTCCTACTTACTACTCTGGTTCATATATCTGTTTGCATTCAAAGAGAATATCAGCATCAAATTAAGCCAAGGAATTATGTGCTTCAATGATGGAGAGAGCAAGTTGTAAGGAACATTTGGCGCTGGTCAAACATTAAGACCACTGGAACAACTCATTGTTATACAGAGCTTGTTTACATAATTTTTCTCGTGCGTGCCCTATCATTGACCCCGCATGAGACGCTGTGTTCACAGAGGGGTGTGGCTTAGTCCTTTTATCTATTCGTGTTTATGCCGCCAACCACTAAAAATAATTAATCTGTTCCAAATAGTATTTTGTAGAATGAATGTGATTGTTCTAGAAATGCCATGTAGCTTGTCGAAGGCAGGGCTTAGACGTCGGTAGACCCACCTATATAAGGGATTGACAGGCACGGACGAGGAGACGGAGATTTCAGATAGATTTTATTAACATTACGGGGCGTGTTTTATTCTTTGTGTATTTGTGTGCTCATATGTGTTTATTTCGCATTATTCATTGGCACATTATTCTAACTGTATTAACTGTGTACCGGTGCAAGATCTACCATACCGTAAGTTGAAGATTGTAATTATATTTTCTTTTCTTTTGCATTTATCTTAAGACTTAATAAATCTTATTAATTGTAACTAGAAAATGTTTTGGGTCGTATCTTTAATATTGTTGATTCTATGGTATCGTCCTTTGTTAGGCACTGTTTACAACGAGCCAATTAAAATTAAAATAGGAGATTAATTTCTCCCAATACAAGTCAGTGCGTAACATCATACATACAATACAAGTTAAACCTTAAGACCACGGGAACAACCCATCCATATAACACTAGTTAAACCTTAAGACCACTGGAACAACCCATACATATAACACCAGTCAAACTTTAAGACCACTGGAACAACCCATACAGATAACACTAGTCAAACCTTAAGACCACTGGAACAACCCACCCATATAACACGAGTTAAACCTTAAAATCACTGGAGCAACCCATACATATAACACTAGTCAAACCTTAAGACCACTGGAACAACCCATACATATAACATTAGTCAAACCTTAAAATCACTGGAACAACCCATACATTTAACACTAGTCAAACCTTAAGACCACTGGAACAACCCACCCATATAACACGAGTTAAACCTTAAAATCACTGGAGCAACCCATACATATAACACTAGTCAAACCTTAAGACCACTGGAACAACCCACCCATTTAACACGAGTCAAACATTAAGACCACTGGAACAACCCATACAGATAACACTAGTCAAACCTTAAGACCACTGGAACAACTCACTCGTATAACACAAGTTAAACTCTTATGACACAAGTTAAACATTGAAAAAATGTGTTTTAACATATTTCTCCACCACGTGACCTCATCAATCACTAACCCAGCACGTGCTCCTCCACCCTCCAATCTCGCGCGCGCATACACAGAAACATTTGGGAAAATATGTTTGACAACACCACACACATCTTTACAATTATATTATTACTAGATAGAGCCCGCCAAACATTGGTGGCGTGAACTTCCCATCTAGTGAAGTTACTTAACAAAACATGAACTCAAGTAACGCACATTTAAGAATCCCAATATTTGCTACACCCCTTCCCCCATGATACGTCACTGCACACTTTTTTATTTTACGCCTATGAACTATATTAAGATTCTCATGTCCCAACCACTTTTAAACCAAATATTTTTTTACACAACCGTTAAATTGAGACGATTTCATTTCCGAAAAGAAAATATTACGCACCAAACGCAATTGCGTTATAAATATATATATATATATCATTTAGCGTAGTTATCGGTAATTCTATTTTGCGCGCTAGTGAACTCAACATTTAACCACACTCTGGCGTATCTTTATATAGCCTGCGTGGTGGTGTTTGACCTTTGCAGGCGAATTATACATATATAGATAGATATATGTGTCTGCTTTCTTATGAGAAATCGTTCCGCTTGCTGGAATCTACTCAGGGGTGACGACGACTGAACGCCTCTAAGTCCCGCAGCACCGAGGCAACTCGGAGGTGTTACATGGGGCTTTGCCTCTTCGATGGCGTGCCAGACTAGTAGGGAGGCTTTGCTCTCCCGAAGCCATTTCTGTCCGCCTCACTCTTTCAAACACCATTTCTGTCGCCTCACTCTTTCAAACACCATTTCTGTCGCCTCACTCTTTCAAACACCATTTCTGTCCGCCTCACTCTTTCAAACACCATTTCTGTTCGCCTCACTCTTTCAAACACCATTTCTGTCTGCCTCACTCTTTCAAACACCATTTCGGCTGGCTCATTTTTCTGTTTGCAGAGTAAATGAGGAGAAACTGGGATAGAAAGATTGAAGGATGAATTAGGGGGTAGTGATCTGAAAGAAAGAAAGATTTAAAGAAAGAAAAGAAAGAAAATTAGTAGAAAGTGAGAAAGAAAAAAAGAAAGAAAAAGAAAGAAAGTAAGGAAAGAAAGAAAAACTTAATAATTTCTTTTTAAAAACCTAATTACCTCCCCTGGATGTTTTTTTGTTTGTTTTTTTTTTGTTTGTTTTAATGTCACAATAATTATTTCTATAATGACATTTTCTCCGCTCAGCTCTTTGCTGCCAATAAAACAAGAGATAAACTGAACAGCACAGCCGTTCTCGTAGTTGTGCGTCTGTGTATTGCCCTCGTCAGTTAGCTCAGTTAATGATCCAATTTCTCGTATCAGGAGAACACTACTGCTCAAAGACACGAGACATGATCGTAAATCTACAACATGTTCTACTATGGCATAGAGGGGGTTAATGTTAACCAGATTCTTCTTGACCGCCTTCATCTTTCTTTCGGACTTACTGGCTCAGCTTTAAACTGGTTTCAATCATATCTTTCTGACAGAACTCAAACAGTCTCTATTTCCAACCGCTCTTCCAAACCTTCAGCCCTGTCTATTGGAGTTCCTCAAGGATCGGTCCTTGGGCCTGTCCTTTTCATCCTCTACACTAAACCTCTATCATCTCTCATTAGCCACCACTCAGTTTCCAGTCAATCCTTTGCTGATGACACTCAAATCAGTGACTCTTGCTTTCCTGATCAACTTGATGTCACAATCCTTCGCATACAGGAGTGCGTGGACGATGTAAAGCGTTGGATGACTTGCAACAAACTGAAGCTAAATGATGATAAAACGGAAATCCTTCTCATCCACTCTCAAAACAAACCTCTCCCTCCATCCGCTCCTTCTTCTATATCTATTGGCAACTCTGACATCACACTCTCTCCCTCTGCCAGAAACCTTGGAGTCACGCTTACGGACACCCTCTCCATGGACAAACATGTCACGAATATATGCAGATCAGCATATAACGAAATTAGAAAAATCAGCACCATTAGACACCTCCTCTCCTTTGATGCCACAAAAACTCTCGTCTCTTCACTCATTCTTTCAAAATTTGACTACTGTAACACTCTTCTCGCAGGCATTCCTCAACACCACATAGAAAAACTTCAGAAGGCACAGAACTCAGCATGCAGACTCATTTTTAAATCAAAGAAACATGACCACATTCAACCACACATGCGGCAACTCCACTGGCTTCCAATATCCTCTCACATCAAGTACAAGTCTGCCAATCTATGCTTCAACTCGTTCACTGACCCTCACTTTCCTGTCTATCTCTCTGAACTGTTGCTTCCTTACATCCCCACAAGACAACTACGTTCTTCCATTGACAATAGAACCCTCTCAATCCCAAGAACCAAAACTAAGACCATCGGTGAACGCTCCTTCTACTTCCATGGGCCCACGTTCTGGAACCAGCTCCCCTTCCATATCCGTCATTGTGAAACTTCGTCCACCTTCAAAAAGTCCCTTAAAACCCATCTGTTTAGGTCTGCCTATGACCTGTGATGCACCCTCCTTGCCCTGCCTCATTTTCTGTCTCGGGTTGATCCTGTAGTATAGGCCAAAACGTGCCAAAGTGTCCTCGTTTTATAGCCATTTTAATTGTTTCTATAGTAAAGTAGTTACTATCCTAGTGTCTCATTTTTATTTTACTTAGTTTACATGTTTTTAATCATTGTAAAGCGCTTAGAGCTTTATGGTAAGCGCTATATAAAAAATGCCTAAATAAATAAATAAATAAATAAAATAGAAGGGGTTAATGTGAACCAACCATGAAATAGAAGGGGTTAATGTGGACCAACCATGAAATAGAAGGGGTTAATGTGAACCAACCATGAAATAGAAGGGGTTAATGTGAACCAACCATGAAATAGAAGGGGTTAATGTGAACCAACCATGAAATAGAAGGGGTTAATGTGATCCAACTATGAAATAGAAGGGGTTAATGTGAACCAACTATGAAATAGAAGGGGTTAATGTGAACCAACTATGAAATAGAAGGGGTTAATGTGAACCAACTATGGAATTGAAGGAGTTAATGTGAACCAACTATGAAATAGAAGGGGTTAATGTGAACCAACCATGAAATAGAAGGGGTTAATGTGAACCAACTATGAAATAGAAGGGGTTAATGTGAACCAACTATGAAATAGAAGGGGTTAATGTGAACCAACTATGGAATAGAAGGGGTTAATGTGAACCAACTATGGAATTGAAGGAGTTAATGTGAACCAACTATGGAATTGAAAGAGTTAATGTGAACCAACCATGAAATAGAAGGGGTTAATGTGAACCAACTATGAAATAGAAGGGGTTAATGTGAACCAACAATGGAATTGAAAGAGTTAATGTGAACCAACTATGGAATTGAAGGAGTTAATGTGAACCAACTATGGAATTGAAAGAGTTAATGTGAACCAACTATGGAATTGAAAGAGTTAATGTGAACCACCTATGGAATAGAAGGAGTTAATTTGAACCATTTATGGAATTGAAAGGGTTAATGTGAACATGTTTCCAACAATGTGGTTATAGGTTCATATCTAATTCACATGGTCGTAACAATGTGATTATCGGTTTCATATCTGATCCACATTGTTCTACGTAGGTGGTTACGGGTTCATATCTGATCCCCATCGTTATAACAAGGTGGTTATTGGCTCATATGGTTACAACAATCTGGTTATAGACTCATATGGTTTCAACAAGGTGGTTATAGGCTCATATGGTTACAACAAGGTGGTTATAGGCTCATATGATTACAACAAGGTGGTTATGTTTATATAATGTTGAAGGTAAGGGTGTTGAAGGTAAGGAAGCTGAAGGTAAGGGCGCTGAAAGTGGGGAAGGTTAGACTGCTAAAGGTAAGGGTGCTGAAGGTAAACGTGCTGAGGGTATGGGTGCTTAATGTACCGGCGCTGAAGGTAAGGGTGATAAAGGTTATGTTTATATAATGTCCCACAGAGTTGACAGAATTGACAGCTGCACCATTTTATCAGAAAAGAAATATTCGAATACCCGAAGTCCGGGCCACCGGAAAATCTGCACTTGTAACAACTCGGACATATTAATTAGTCAACGATTATTGGCTTCTGTTGACATGATCTGTGGTCAAATATTGATTTAAAATTTCGTGGGGATTAATATGCCATCCCTACATGATACCGGTACAGTTATTTCCCTTGACTGATCAAAGCTCCGATACTTAGAGTTGACCGTAGCTCAGACGGATACAGGTCTTCAGGTCAAGCTTTGCCACATTTGGGGCTAACAAAGCCTTCTAGAAGGGAGAGATGCTTAAGGTAAGTTCTTTAAAGGTTAAGGGGCTGAAGGTAAGGGTGCTGAAGGTAAGGGTGCTGATGGTAAGGAAGGTTAGGGTGCTGAAGGTAAAGATGCTGAAGGTAAGGGTCCTGAAGGTAAGGGTGCTGAAGGTACCGGCGCTGAAGGTAAGGGTGCTGAAGGTAAGGATGCTGAAGGTAAGGATGCTTAAGGTAAGGGTGCTGAAGGTAAGGGGGCTGAAGGTAAGTGTCAAGAATGTAAGGTGCTGAAGGTAAGGGTGTTGAAGGTAAGGATGCTGAAGGTAAGGGTGCTGAAGGTAAGGGTACTGAAGGTAAGGATGCTGAAGGTAAGGATGCTGAAGGTAAGGGTGTTGAAGGTAAGGGTGCTGAAGGTAAGGGTGCTGAAGGTAAGGATGCTGAAGGTAAGGGTACTGAAGGTAAGGGTGCTGAAGGTAAGGGTACTGAAGGTAAGGGTGCGGAAGGTAAGGGTGCTGAAGGTAAGGGTGCTGAAGGGAAGGGTGCTGAAGGTAAGGG
>CAXITT010000022.1:1079586-1118203 GCA_964033795.1 Lymnaea stagnalis | reverse complement strand
ATAAACATTCATTATCTCGAGTAACGTAGGAGAGGGGGGGGGGGGTCCCGCCGTTAGTGGCCCTCTCTTCTATATATATTGGTGCGGTATTTTCGACCTACTGCAGAGAGATACAACTTTTTTTGGGTTTTTTTTGTTGTTTGTTTGATACTGTTGTTTTTAATTTGAGGGGTGGGGCGGGGGGGGGGGGCAAATCTTGTCCCCATCCCAGGCGGCATTAAACCTACAGACACAGGACAACTCCAAAATGTGAAGTGAACTGAATCTATTCACACATCTATTCTGTAGAAGCGACAGGTCGGGAAGAAAAGAAAATTATTGTTATAATTCTATAGAACAACGTGTTGTTGCTATTCTGGTGTGTTGTTGCTAGTCTGGTGTGTTGTTGTTGTTAGTCTGGTGTGTTGTTGTTGCTAGTCTGGTGAGTTGTGACATGATGTTGAGCAGCAGTTGCAAAGAATATCAACGTTCCTTATGTTGCTGATTAGAAGCATTCGTCGGAATTTAGTTTCTCAAGTGGCTTGTGTTTTAATAGCAACAAACCAGCTGTAGACACTCAACAAACCAGCTGTAGACACTCAACAAACCAGCTGTAGACACTCAACAAACCAGCTGTAGACACTCAACAAACCAGCTGTAGACACTCAACAAACCAGCTGTAGACACTCAACAAACCAGCTGTAAGTAGTCGAACTCAACAGCATCAATCCGTTTGTGCAGCTTGGCCGCCATTTTAAACATGATGTTGTCTCGTTACAGCAGACGTCGTGTATACTTAATACACTTTATACGTTTAGAGTCTAAAAATAACTTGGTTTACTCTTAGAAACAGGCGCCATGACAACGGAGTTAACAATAGACAACCACGAAGCTATGTGATCTCAGAGAGACTTTGTACTTACAAAACGGTGGCGATATGGTTGGCGTACGGAAATACGAAAGACAGAGAGGGTGGGGGTGGGGGGGGGAGCATGGGTGAGTCAGTAAGTTGCCGAGTTCAAAATGAGAGATAGACACGGAGATGTTAGACAAATATGGATAATCCGTAAACATTTACAGCAGAGGAGAGAGAGAGAGAGAGAGAGAGAGAGAGAGAGAGAGAGAGAATTTTTTGTCAAAGAGAGAGAGAGAGGGGGGGTGTTCAATTACCTTCAAATGAGTTCCCTCCTAGATGTAGAGTATCCTTGCTGCAAAGTCCTCTTATCATAGAGTTAACTTAACTAATGCAGTTTAAAAGCATTATGTTAAATTGATTGATATTATCCTTCTGGGTCCACCTCAGATGTCCAGCGAATCACAGATGCGTATGTCAGGAGTTTCAGCTTAAAAAACACAATCAATTCTGACAATTAGTCAACCTTTTGCTGTAAGTTTACAAGGTATATGGATCCCCCCACCCCCACCCCCAAAACATTCCCTTCCACCAACATATTCCAAATGCAGTATTAACTAGTCTACCATTCAGTTGTTTTGAATGTTAAATCCATTTTCTTTAAAAGATAGCCAGAGTTGGGCCCGGGGGGGGGGGGTGTGATATGATTTGACTATTTATAATACATACACACAGATCAAATAAATGATATTAGATCACCTTAATCTTTTAACCCTCTAAATTAAAAATAAAATGGCTGGCATTACTTAAAATATTATAAATCAATTCCTGTTATCACGACCTGTTGGCTACTCATAATCTTATTAAAGCTTTATCCAGTAATAAAATATTAACATATAATACGGCTTATGTAAGCTCACTGTCCTAAGTTTTGTTTTATTTTTACTGTTGCAGAAAAATGTTCTGCTGCATCGGGTTTAATCTACAACATTGGGCGTGGCCAAAAAATTATAATTATAATAATTTGCAAGAAAACGAAGAACAAATAATCCATCATTGTGTCTCCGCAATCATAAAATAGGTCAGTTCCCCTTGACCTTTCAAAACTAATATTAGCGGCAATAACAGCAGCCTATATTTGCTGGTATAGCAGGCTTCCTGGTGATGTCATCAAATCAATGGGATATAATTAGCACTCGTTTGAACTCTCCACGAACAGCTGACCCCCAATGTAAACATAAAAAATAATTGATTCACCGCCAATCAAATAAAGTGTAACATTCTGATACTTGATAATAATACATACCAGTACGACTAAATTACTGCGTACACTTCTTACACATTGACTTGCTTAGGCTACAAACAAAAGTGTTATTTGTGTATATAAAAATGTTTTAACACGTTTTGTATACTTGGCAGCTACCGCTGTAAATACAAAGTTAAATACTTCACTCCACCAAACATTTCTTACAATTTTATTTATTGGATGTTCTACTCCTCTCGCCTGCTAGCAGCAGCTTGCGATGGGTAGATTCGACCAGACTTCTCTCCTCTCATTTTTTTTTTTTTTTTTTTTGGCGTCTGCTTCATACAAGGCCGCGTGAACTAATGTAGCGCAGTCACAGCGGTTTAAAAATAAGCCGATCTTCAGTCTTATCAGCAGAAAAACATGAAAAACATTTGCCTTTGGTGCTTGACTAGCTGAATCCAAAATTTAAATAAATTAAAATAGCACATTTACATACAAATGAATTACGTTTTTTTTTAAAATGTTCTTAATGTTTAGAGAATCAGAGAATGGCATTTAGGATTATATTTATTGGGCTTAACTAAAGAAATTTTTTTACACATTGACCCTCAGTGTAGTGTTATTGTTTTTTTGTTGTTTTTTTTTAAAATCCTTTATGTTAACTTGGCTTTTGTTCGTGGGTGGCTGGCTAACTGAATGGCTGGGTGGTAAAATCTTGGTACGGCTAATTGACCCACTTTCCGTCAAGCTGTCGAGATTAAACTTGGCATATAAACTCATTGCCAATGAAACACATTATATAAAAATTTTCAGCCCCACCGCCAAAAAAATCAGATTTTCCTATTTTTCAAAGGGAGGATAAAATGAAATTCCCGATAGCTGCGTTAAATGAAATTCTTAAGAAAATATCGAAAGTGTGTTTAGTATATTATAAGTTATATTATTTTTTTCCCTAGAATTGTTGATGAAATAAATCTGCGGTGTAAACACGGGTGGGTCATTAGAATTTTAATATAGGTCAGTGGTGTGGACAAATGTGCTGTTGCGAGCCTTGGGAGAAAAAATGGGGGTGGGGTGGGGGTGGCACTAACTGAGATTCTTATATAACTTATATAGTGCGTTAATTGTAGTATGCATGTTATGTCAAATTTTCATCCCCCACCCCATTGCTCTATATTAAATTTTATACGAGTAACTTTTAGGGAATGTTTAATTTATTTATTTTCTTTTTAGATGCCCATGGTTATAAATCACAGAATCTATTCGCCATATAAATCAAGTAGATCTCACTGGTGGGTGAATGGGGCTTTTAGACTGGTGGGTGAATGGGGCTTTTAGACTGGTGGGTGAATGGGGCTTTTCGACTTGTGGGTGCATGGGGCTTTTAGACTGGTGGATTAATGGGGCTTTAGACTGGTGGGTGAATGGGGCTTTTAGACTTGTGGGTGCATGGAGCTTTTAGACTGGTGGGTGAATGGGTTTTTTAGACTGGTGGGTGTATGGGGCTTTTAGACTGTTGGGTGAATGGGGCTTTTACTTTTAGACTGTTGGGTGAATGGAGCTTTTAGACTAATGGTGCATGGGGCTTTTAGATTAATGGGTGCATGGGGCTTTTAGACTGGTGGTTGCATGAAGCTTTAAAACTAATAAGTGCACGGAGCTTTTAGACTTATGGTGCATGGGGCTTTTAGACTAATGGGTGCACGGAACTTCTTCTTCTATATTTTGAGGGTCCACAATCAATGAATTGGCCCCTATGTTTCAGACTTTTAGACTAAATGTTTGCAGAGGCTTTTAGACTATGGGTGCACAGAGCTTTTAGACTATTGGGTGCACGAAGCTTTTAGACTATTGGGTGCACGAAGCTTTTAGACTATAGGTGCACGGAGCTTTTAGACTATGGGTGCACAGAGCTTTTAGACTATGGGTGCACGGAGCTTTTAGACTATTGGGTGCACGAAGCTTTTAGACTATAGGTGCACAGAGCTTTTAGACTATGTGTGCACGGAGCTTTTAGACTGGTGGTGGGATGGGACTTTTAGACTGGAAGCTTTTTTATTTAATAAAAAAACTATTTTCGTGCCCAGCGGAGCGTGGTGCAAAGAAAGGAGGGAAAGACTCTCTTATATATCATTAAGAATTCTAAACGATAGCCAAATTCCCATATATCTGTTTGATTTTTCCTGCTGATTTTTTAAAAAAAATGTATAATCGAATACATGTATTTTTCTTAAAATCTTTTTTTGAATCCAGACATTAAATAATTATTTTTATGTATAATGACGTGAAAATTCATTCTAAAAATACAGTGAAACAGCTATTCGATTCTAAACCATCCCAACGGTTCCAAGAAAAAGAAAGTCTGTGCAAAAGGATAAGGCACTCTTTGAGCCCATTTAGAGAAGAGTGCTACCAGATAAGTCTGATAAGTATACCACCAGAAAGTTTACAATAAAAGAGAAGGGTGCTACCAGATAAGTCTGATAAGTATACCATCAGAAAGTTTCTAATAAAAATAAAATGGCAGAGTGTTACCAGATTAGTCAGAGGTGGCAGACAGATGTCCATGGAGATGGTGAAACCACGAGTTCACCTCACTGGGGGACGCCACTGATCATGAAGTATTCAGTTTTAACTTTTATGTAAGCAGAGGACTGTTTATGTTGTTGTACAGACAGGAAGTCAACAATTCTGTTTAACCAATATAATATAAACATTTTAAAAATTATGATGCGGGTGTGAATATTTTTTTTCCTTAACCAATACCCAAGGGAAGTAAACAATGAAATTGTTTTAAGCCAATTAGCTGCATCAGAGTAGGTTCAACTGCATTTTCTTTAAATCGTTTTTTTTTCGAAAATTTAATTATTTCAATTCCATGACGATTTTCCAAATTAAAAAATAATGAATTGGGAGCCTTGAATACTGTCAAATAAAGACAAATTCTTTTGTTTCATGTGCCCACTTCCAAGCTCCGCCAGTTTTTATTCAATTTTAAATCCTTAAAATATATATAACATTTTTTTTTTTTTTTTAAGTGAGTGGTGCTTTTGAAAACAGGTTCATCTCAGCAAATAAATGAAAAGACAAAGGTTACCTCCACCGAGTTCTTAAATGCACAGTTATAATTTAGATACCCGGCACTGAAGATACTCTACTCAATGAGAATAGAGGTCACATTTACCAACTCACAAAGTTAGCCTCACTAGACTCTAGCTATCAATTTTTGGTGTCTTTTTCTGTTGTAAAAAAAAAGCACTCCTATATCAATGGTTTATAAGCCCTCCGTGGCAGGCTATGTAACTCTATCCTTAAAGAACCTGCGCTCTTCATCACAGTCCCTACTGGGAGTTCCCAGTGTGGATGGACACAGAAAGATGTCATAGGGAGTGCGATCTTTTGAAGCAATAGCGCCAAAGTTATTTATTTATTTAGGCATTTTTATATAGCGCTTATCATAAAGCTCTAAGCGCTTTACAATTATTAAAACATGTAAACTAAGTAAATACAAATGAGACACTAGGAGAGTAACAACTATTCTATTGAAACAATGAAAATGGCTATAAGACGAGGACACTTTGACACTTCAGGATCAACCCGAAACAGAAAATGAGGTTACAGTTTGCTTCCAACTTTGAGGGCAATTAAAAATGTTAAAAAACATCTGAGAAACATTTATTGACATTCTTCTTTAAATAGATTTTATGAGATCGGAGCGCTTTGAGCATGCTAGAACAGCACGGAGACAAGCAGCATACAAGTGACCAATCATCATCATCTAGCACCTTTAGTAGATGGGTAGTTCACCCACTGCGGCAGTCATTGCTTGGGTTGAGCATGCTAGGACAGCACGGAGACAAGCACCATACAAGTGATCAATCATCATCATCTAGCACCTTTAGTAGATGGGTAGTTCACCCACTGTGGCAGTCATTGCTTGGGTTGAGCATGCTAGGACAGCACGGAGACAAGCACCATACAAGTGATCAATCATCATCATCTAGCACCTTTAGTAGATGGGTAGTTCACCCACTGTGGCAGTCATTGCTTGGGTTGAGCATGCTAGGACAGCACGGAGACAAGCACCATACAAGTGATCAATCATCATCATCTAGCACCTTTAGTAGATGGGTAGTTCACCCACTGTGGCAGTCATTGCTTGGGGGGCTTTAGCTACTTTTACACACACACATAAAAAGATGCAGTGCCACGCTTTAAAAAAAAGTATGTCATTTATTCATGTCAAATCAAAAAATGTCATTGGGATCTAACAAAATCAGATGCAACCACTGCCATATCAGAACTGAACATTAAAACTGAAATAAAAACCCATCAGTAGCAGCCATACCAGTTAGGTTCCATATTTTTTAAAAATTCTGGTCTCCACGGTATTAAATAGGATGCCAATAGTATTCTCCTTATTACTCATTTCATTTAGACACTCGTCTCACTAATAAGAATTTTGAAAGCTCATTGATTTTTTAGAGCATTTTTTAATTTATTTATAAACATTCAAAATATTCTCTCTTTCAGTTCACTCTATCTGTATATAGCAATATGCATATACTTAAAATTGGTGTATTCTCTAACAGTGTCAATCACTATGTTGTCCTCATTTGAATCCTCATTGGTTCTTGGGTGGCGATGCAAACTTTGCTAGACAATAGGCGGACCAAAGCACACCAACGGTGACAAGAGCCACAACCGTGGCATAGGTCGCTTTGTCGGTAGACAGTTTCTGCCACACAAGCAGGCCGTCATCTCTCTAAAGGTAAAATAAAAATGAAGTTAAAAATAGCATCCCTAATAAAAAACAAAAAGAACATGAAATCACATTTTGAGCACAGGTATTTACATTTAATCATATTTTTTAAATTGTAATTGTTTTTTTAAAATATTAACCCCCCCAATACAAGTTGATATGCTTTGAACTTTTCAAAAGATTAACACTATGTTCATGGTTAACATTCATCACTAAGAAAAGAAAACATAATATTTGAATCCTTTCATTTTTTTACTTTTTGTATATACTCAGAAATATTTTAAATATTTATAGTTTAAAGTCAAAAGAATTTTTGTTTTTAAAGTCTTTAAAAGTCTCTATTTATAATTGTGGTAAATCATGAGTAGTAGTAGCTTTTCCCTGTGAGATAGATTCTATTTTTGTACTTACTAACTCACAGTAATGAACTCTTCCAGTCATTACTTAATTAACAAAACATATACCAAATAAAGATGTAGAGCGCACTCAATATTTATTCCAAAAAAATCTTGCTTTATTTTTTTTTTAAATAATGTTTCGGTCAGTGACTGGTTGATTTTCTATATATAACTTACAGTGAAGATGGCTTGTTTTTCCATCAATTTCTTGTACCTTGGAGTGTTGGGCACCAAGTATTTCCCCTGGCCAGCTTTAGCCAAAGGCTGAGCAAGGGATGAAAGCTGTCTTAAAAATACACGATTCATCTTTTAAAAAAAAAAAAAAAAATCAAAGTTAGATTAGAATTATATAGCATTAAAATCTGATATCAGTTTCACTGCGGCAGCCGTTTTTTCCATCAATTTCTTGTACCTTGGAGGGTTGGGCACCAAGTATTTCCCCTGGCCAGGTTTAGCCAAAGGATGAGCAAGGGATGAAAGCTGTCTTAAAAATACACGATTCATCTTTTAAAAAAAAAAAAAAAAATCAAAGTTAGATTAGAATTATATAGCATTAAAATCTGATATCAGTTTCACTGCGGCAGCCGAGCAGAACATGTTTTGTTCCATATTTAACCTGTTAATTAAATAGTTTTCTTTACCATTCAACAAAATAGATAAACCTACTTTTAAAAAGACAATTACAATTTTTTTTTTTAAAAATAAGTATGCCCCATTATTCACTTTTCTGTGCTGAACATTTTTCTGTGCTTTTTAATGTCTTTTTACTAACTGATGGCCAAGTACGGATCATTTCATGGATTATGGGTCTTGGGGAATATGTTCAAATTTTGGGTTAACGGTCGACTTTTGACTTTCACGACTTTTGACTTCCACGTATACTTTGCATTTGAAATTTTACCAATGCATGATTTTGTAATAAGACATGTACAATTTTTTTTCTTCCTTTCATTAATTTTTTTTTTTTTTTTTGTGTGCCCAGAGTCAAAGTAGCTTTCATTCAATTTTACAATATAATTTTTTTTAATCCTTTGAAAAATGGGGATGTATTTGATAAAAAAGTTCAAGTCGCCAACTCCTATTTATATTTTTAAAATAATATTATCTAGTAGTAGTAGAAATAGAAGCAACTTTTCATCATATAAAATAAAAAATTTATCGAATCGGTAGGCTTATTTTAATTTAAATTTTTTAAAAATCAATTCAATTTTATTATTAATGTATTGAAATTCAATATGAACTACGCAGGGTGAAGTTGGGAAAGTAGTGCAACTACCAACAAGACAAAATGAAGTTTGTGTTCCTAAGACATTATTCATATTATTAATACTTCTTACCTTATGCATAAAGAATAATATATTTACAATAGCATTATTGGCTCATCAAGAATATAAATAAAGTTAAAAAAAATAGTGGCAATAATGTAATGATATATATGGCTTTGAAGTTTACTTTGTTTCTTACTTTGAGGCAGTTTTCAGTAGCACCTGGCCTCATTAGAATTTCTAAATTTTCATCAAACCATTACATTTTCTGGAATTAATGTTAGTCTGTAAGTAGAATCCAGTTTCACTTACACAGGTGCTACCAAAGATGCAGTTCATTTTTTGTTACAACAGTTCCATAGTAGTGGAAATTCATCAGATCAAACATATGTCATCCAGAATTCATTTGACCATGCATTCTTAGATTTTTTTATTGAAACAATATTTTCAAGAATCTGTCTCTCATAATTGCTAGCTGACTGAATTGCATCAACTATAACAAAACACAACTTGTATCATGCTTTCTACTTATTGAACGTCTCATCCTCTGATATTTGAATACCAGGTATTTGTCCCTAATGTTACAACATTACAGAATGGACACACACTCTCACCATACCTTGCTAGACTACTTGTTCAAATATCATGGCACCCTAAATTGTCACTCGCCCACTGTAGTCATTTGTGACAACTTTAGTACCCCAACTCCCATCTCAATTACTCTGACACCAAGACTTTCCTGTCATATTATTATTATAATAATTTTTTTTTAAAAAGGGCAGTTTGTGGGGGCATCCACATTTTAGGGTGACCAAATAGTTGCACTTACACTTCAAGTTACTTTTGGTTTACCTATTCATCTTTTCAATGCTTTCATTAAAAATTACGACCTATACCCACTCCTCTGTACAAGGCATAGAAAAAGGAGAAGACAGCATCAAATTTCATGCCTCCTCATGTTCCAGATGGGCTGCTCTGCTGATGTGCTTCACATAAATGACTGCCCCACTCCTTAGATTTTCTGACCACCCTTCTCCTGTGTTCTCACACCATTTCCCAACAAAAAATTCGGCTGGCAGGTCTAGTGTGTGGCACAAGAGGCTGGATTATTTGTTTAGAACCGTGCACAGTGTGTGGCACAAGAGGCTGGATTATTTGGTTGGAACCGTGCACAGTGTGTGGCACAAGAGGCTTAATGACACTAAATTACAGACATTTTTAACATTATTCTTTTATACCATTATAATTATTTTATTTTTAGACTACTTTCACTGAGAGAATCAGTACAGACAGGGCCGGCGCTAGGGGATGGCGAAGTGGGCGACCGCACGTTGCCGTAGTATATTTATAATATACCTCAGCCTGCTAATAGTTCCTAATCCAGTCAACACAATATTCAGAGTTATTAGATAGTCAAATGGTCTGAAGGTCAGTCTGGCTACCGTTATGACGCGTCCCATTACCCATTATGACCAGCAAGGCCCCAGTACGACTATAACATGTCTTAATATCGTATCTGCGGAATATATAACGTCAATGGCCCCGCAAAATTCAATTTGCTCAAGGCCCCGCACCCTCCTAGCGCCGGCTCCAAGTACAGGTATGTGCAGTCAGAAGAATGGCCTCTGATCAAGTTACGGAACGCCAAGGAGGAGGGGAATCGGAATGTAGTTACAATGACAGTCGTGAGAATTTATGGCTAAATGTGGACACAGGAAGTGGGATGGAGCGGAAAAAAAGGTTGATCGCGGGGTGGGGGTTATCTTAGTAAATGCTCTAGGGCAGTGATTCTTAACCCTTTTTGCAGCGTTGCAGGCCCACTCCGTTTTTAACATCCCTCCCCCAAACGTATAAATTATAATGTAATAAAATTTAAAATAATTAAATAATTTAGCTATCGTAGTTTTATTTCTTTAATTAACTATTTATAAACGGGAAAAAATTACCAATGCACGCAATGCGCCAATGAAATTCAGCATTGACTGCTGCTCATCAAAATCCATAAAAACTTGCTTATTTTTTTTTTCATTTATTTTTTTAAAAACAGCAGCAGGTAGCAATGGCACCAAATACAATCAGTGGCATAGCTAGGGTTAGTGTCACCTGGTCCGTTAAGCTGTGGTGTCACCCACCCACCACCTTTTCCCTATGAATTTCTTCTTGTTTAACTTAGTCCACAGTATAAGAAATACAAGAACAAATTAAATGAAGCTAAGGAGGTAAATGTATTTCCGAACTGTAACTTGTACTTAGAATCGCCAATTGTTATCAAATGATAGTTGTATTTCTTAGAATTTAGATAAAAATAGCTTCCTGAAACTTACAAATCGAACACTTCATTCGGCGTTGAAACATGGTCAAAACGGTGTGTTTCTGAACTAATAATATGGTAATCTAATTGCCTTGGCATCAACCTTGAAATTTTAATATTAACGAAACACGCATTTTGATTGGTGACACGGGTGGAAAATGTCCGTGTCATCTGTTATCCTTTTATGAATTTTGGTTAGACCCAACAGTGTGTGCACTGTAATTACGTTATTTTCAATTTGGTGTCACACCCTGAGATGGTGTCGACCTGTGCGGTCAGCACCCCCTAGCTACGCCACTGCATACACATTTTTGATCTTCCACAACTCAAGGCTGGCGAGGTACTTGTACCCCTGGTTAAGAATCACTGACCTAGTGAAATATTTCTGACACTGGTGCAGTAATTTGATATCCATGGGAGGTGAATTTCTTAAGGGTTTGTAAAGGACAGTAGTGGACACAGGGACTTTTTAAAGGAGGGGGGGGCAGAGATTTGTGATGTTATATCTGGGAAGGGGTCACTGACCTAGTGAAATATTTCTGACACTGGTGCAGTAATTTGATATCCATGGGAGGTGAATTTCTTAAGGGTTTGTAAAGGACAGTAGTGGACACAGGGACTTTTTAAAGGAGGGGGGGGGCAGAGATTTGTGATGTTATATCTGGGAAGGGGGGGGGGTCTAACTTTTTGTGACTATTTGTGACGATGGGGGAGGGGGGTCACAAATCGGCAAAATTTGCGTGACATCATTTATGGATAGCCCCTTAACCCGGAAGTTGATTTAATTATTAATAAAAAGGAAGTGGCTATGATTCTGGCTATATATTGGTTGGAAGTTGCTTTTGGACCGTGTTTTTTTATCGGCCGATTTTTTGACCGCCACAGTACAGAACGAGAATATCTGCCGGTTAAATATTGTCGTCTTGTCATAAATGATACATCATTTTAAAGGGCTAGCTATAAAATAAGCTTTGCAAAAACATCAAATTAATATTTGTTTTTTTATAAAAGTGAAGTTATGATTATCTTTTTGTGAATTTTTAATACCCTCTCCTTTATCTTTGTACTTTCACATTTTACCTATGAGTACTGATACTTTTAGACTAAAATCATAAATTTAACGAGTCAAATACTCTCGTCACGCCCGATTTTTAGGGTGAAATGGTTGAGAATTAAGTAATTGACTTAAGTTTAAGGTCTTAAATGGATAGTAGTCAACTAAGCCAAGAAAGGGGCATAATTCAGATTTTCACGCTCAAGACTTTTTGCCGTCTTGTCCTTGTCAATTCACACTCATCACTGGATTTACCCTTGTCGGCCTTGTTTGAATTGATTGATTGGTCACAATTAGTGACAGACTGACTGAGACTTACACTTAACACACCCATTTATAAAAATAAATATATTAAGTCCTTTCTTGTCACAAGATATGAATAAAATAAATATTGTATTTTGATTTAACTCTCTTCCACAAGTATAAATGTCAGTAAATTATAAATTAAACTTGTCTGGCTTTAACTTGCCTTCTCTTTTAATTGTATACTTTCGATTCGCCTATTTGCCCTTGGTGGTGTTTGTAACGGAGGGCTGATAATTTATCCATTGAAATATTCACATACATCAGGGAGTTAATGTGACTCTTTATATTGTCAAATGAAGCTAATCATTAATTTATCATATTTATTTAAATACAAATTTTTCATTTTCAATAGTTATTAATGTAAAAATCTTCAAGTATTCAAAATTATGTATCCCCACAATTAACGAATTTCAATATTATTCAATTCATTATACCTGCTTAGCTGGCACACATTTATGTCAAATCCTTACATAGCATCTGTGTTTTATAATAGTCCTCTTACTATGCTCACGTAAATGTTGGAACTTAACGCTAAAATATGTCAAATATTTGAACATGGTGAACAAAACTAAAAATAAATATTTGTTAAAATAATTGTTTGTATATAGCTGCATTCGTATTAAATTCAAAGTAAAATGTAAACTATATAAAATTTTAAACCTTGCACTTGTAAAATTCTAGTTAGCCCTATAACTACTTCTATGTCACGTCGAGTTACTGTCATTAATATTGTCTGTCACATATCTTTCTATTTACTCTTTGTTTTTTGAGTACTAACTTCAGTTTTTCGTTCAAACACAATCTAATTTGTTTATTTGATACAATAAATGTCCAGTACACGCCCCTATTAGAAACACCATTTCCCAACACGCTTCCACCTCTACCTCCACACCCTACCCCCAAATTTTACCATACATTGAATACATCAATACTGTCTGACCTTTTAACTCCATGGGCAATTCCACCCCCACCCCCGTGAAATAATTTATGAAACCGAGGCCACGCAAGAAAAACAAAAGCAATATTAATGTACTTTAAAAAAATATTATTAACTTTGTTAATATGTCCATAAACTGAAAATGAAATGTCGGTTTGCCTTATAATTATAAGAGCCAAAAAAAAATAAAAAAAATAATAATGTAAAAAAAAAAAAATTATATTTTATAAATAAAGCAAATAAACTTTCTAGCTAATATTTATTGATATAATTATCTTAAAATGGTTTTGCAACTAATTTAATTTGTGGAATTGCTATTAGTATTCAGGAACCACTGCCCTGATGAAATTTCCTAACTGAACTATCAATATACTTTATACTTGGTGTTGGCTATTACCACTTCAGGGTTATGGGTGAATCGTCTGCATCTTTTAACATTTCAGTCTATGTAGAAATTCATCAGCCATCCAAAGTGCAATCAACTGGCGACATTTTCTTGTGTTTGACACAAAGTACCATATTATCTAGATCGCAGGTTCCCAACTTTTTTTTTTTTTTTTTTAAATTTGGACCCCATTTTATAGTATAGAAGCAAAGTGACCAACGACCCCGATTACCATATCTAAAATAGATATTCTAAAATATAATTTAAATTTGAGTTTCAATACAGTAAGTGAAAGTATTCAGCATTTATAAAGAAATCGTAACTGGCGACATTTTCTTGTGTTTGACACAAAGTACCATATTATCTAGATCGCAGGTTCCCAACTTTTTTTTTTTTTTTTTAAATTTGGACCCCATTTTATAGTATAGAAGCAAAGTGACCAACGACCCCGATTACCATATCTAAAATAGATATTCTAAAATATAATTTAAATCTGAGTTTCAATACAGTTAATGAAAGTATTCAGCATTTATCAAGACATCGATAATATTAATAATAAATAAAACTTATTTCAATTTATTTTAAGGTCACTTTTTTTTGGTCGATGAACCCACAAAACCCATCCGTGACCACATTTAGGTGTTCGTTACTGCACGTTATTAGTGGCAACTTTTAACCTCTCTTGCACTAACAAAGTGTGCTAATATTCTGACCAGCCATCTGCAGTGCACATTAAATAAATCTTATATTGGGAAGCCTAATAAATTATATGGCTATTTACACTCATTATTTTTTTTTTAAATAACGTAATAACCAGTCAATTTTAATATTAAAATATTACTAGAGAAAACATGATTGTTGAGGTCAATTAATCTACCCCCCACCATCTAACCCCCTTCCCTTGTCAACAACTGACAAACATTTACACAACCCCCCACCCCCCACCCCACTTTTTTTTGTTGACATAATTAATGGACGCCCCCACTACTGGTTAGTTTTGTTACAATCAATCCGTATTAATAATTAATACATAGAGGTGTTGAAGAAGAAAAACTGATCCAATTTTTTTATTGGCTGTCTCCTTGGACACTAAGTGGCGACAAAATGGGGGACGAGGAACATCATGTCTTTCCCTGATTGAAAGTTTCCAGCGTTTTTAATCTTCGATTATCATCAAATAGCACAAGAGGCATTACAGTTGCATTTTCCAAAATAATTGTAATGTTGCAGCTACTCAACGCTACAAGAAATAAATTTAAAATTTAGGCATATGATCATTTAGCCTCATTTTTAGGTCTTACTTCGAAGTCACAGTAGTGTAGGCGTAGGCTTAGACTTAGGCCACGTCTTAGTAAAGTATTAAAGTTAAAGTGAGAGTATACTTTAATAACGCAAAATATATAGTAGGCTCTGTAATTTAGCTAGTCTTTATTTGAGATTTGCTATGCATAAGAAGATTAATGTTTCAGGCCCACTAAAATTAAAAAGATAACAACTTTTCAAAGATGTTACTGAACTTTCTTATACTTATAAGTTATAGTTATAGCTTCAATGAGTGTAACTTACTTACTGTAACTGTGGCTAATTCCACAATTAGTAAATAAAATATTGTCACTAAATGACCAAAACCCATGAATAAAATCTACTGATCAGGCAGATGTATTTCAATGAAAGCATCTTTTACTTTTTTAACAAGTGTGTTGCGACATGTCAGATTCATAAATACATTTTGAACTATTGAACATCTCAAAAATATCAATTAAACCATGCCTGTTGCACAAGCTCGTCTGCAAATCTTGCAAGTATGCAAGTTATTGCAATGTGTCCGGGAAAAAGATAAGGAACAAATAGAGAAATTAATATTAAAAGGTACTCCACATCTCATCAACTACAATGCTTCTGAGCAAGGATTGACAGCACTTATTGTGGCTGCCAAAGCCAATGATGAGGATATGGTTAATTTTCTATTGGGGCTGGGTGCCCACCCTGATGTAATGGACTTGAAAGGCAAAACAGCAGCTATGTGGGCAGCAGAGTTTGGCAATGTTGAATGTCTTGAAAAACTATTACATGCTGGTGCTGACATGTCCCTCAAAGATATTGAAGGCAAAAGTGAGTAATTTAATATACCTAAAAGTTTCTTTTATTTCATAGGCTAAATTTACATAACAGAAATTTTCTAAAATTTTGGTGGCTATTTTGACATGAGCGATGGTTAAACAACAACCACATTTAGTGTCATGTATCATACAGATTTTTTAAATACTATACTATATTATTTAATTTAAAAAATTTAATTATTTTTGAAACATTATGTTAAATGTTACTAATTATTTGCAGTAATTGCACTAATTATTGACTAATTCACTAATACTCTATCACAAATATGTTTAAAGATTTTTATATAAGTCAAGTGACTAAAATTGGAAGTAAAAAATTTTAATAAACAATTACCTAAAAAATTAGATGAAAATATTATTATTTATATAATCCATACTTTTAAACTACCACTTTGTTTTGTTTTATTTTGATCGACACTGCTTTTTCTTCTTCATTAGGTATTATCTTTTATTTGCTAACACCAACTGAGAGGCATAGCAAGTGTCTTGAGCTTGCTCTTTCACATGGAGCTGACGTAAATGTTGTTGACATGGAGGGTAACCCTGTTTTTGTTGAGGCCTGCAATCTAGCAGTTGACAATGAGAAGCTGTGTATGACTCTCCTCAGCCATGGGGCTGATGCTAATAGCACGGCACTGGTATCTATTAATAATCATACTACTCATTTTTGGTGCCTTATTTTTTTTAATTTAAAAAGGGATATCATTCTTAATTATATATATTTCACTTATGCCAAGCAATGTTTAACCCTAACTGATTTAGAATTATTTTGGGTTTTTAAATTAATTGTTAATTTTGTAAGTCACCTAAAAAGCACCCAGCTATAAAAAAATTGAACACTGCTACATTTATCCTTTCATTTGACCACAGCAGCACAAATTATGATCTTGTGGAAAATATCAATACTTTGATGTGGCATATTATCTGTTTCAGCTAAAAATAATGAAATTTTTTTTTTTTTTACTCTGGCATATCAGTGTAAAATCCCCAAAAATTAAACAAATTATTGTGCTAGCTCCTCTTTAATTTGCACATCATCATCTTCGCTTATATTTAATATCCTTATTTTACACCTTATGAAAATCTACCTAGTTCCTTAATCATTGTGAGTCAATAAGTTAAATTTCCATGATAAACCCAACTTTCTCAGACCTCTGTTCTAAAAAATATTGGTAACACTTGCCTTTCAGCGACTTTGGAATTTTAAAAAAGTGCCAAAGTATATTTATAAACTGTTAAAATATAAATGCTCTAAAGATATTAAATTAAAAAATGACAATGTATATTCATTTTTGCTCGGAGAAAGAGTTGTCATTTAAAATTAAGAATTTTGTATTTAGATGAAATTTGGATAGTTATAAATTACATTACTATGTACATTTGAAGCCTCTAATATGAAGCCAACCTGTTGAATACCTTATTTCTTTGCTGTAGAAAATATATTTATTATTATTCAAGTTTCCATTTTCTAAATCTTTATTTATTAAATTACTAGCCAATATACCCAGCGTTGCACGGGATTGCATTAGGACCCTGGTACTGGTGGGACCCAGATCCCATTGGGACCCCAATCCCATGCTGACAGATCCCGGCGCAGTACTATTTCCCGGTGTAATCCCGATCCCAGTGGATACATTCAAGGTTAGGATCCCGATCGCAGTGGGATCCTTTTTTCTTGTGGGATCCTGATCCCGTTTGGATAAAGATTATGATGGGATCCCGACCCCTTTGGCATCCCGCATCAAAAAATTCTTCAGTGGCACTGAGAGAACAGTTAACTCCGGGACAGTATAGAAATAAATAGAAAACTAACTAAAATTTCATTATCCCTTAGATCCCTCTATATATATCCCCGTGGAACAATTAAGACCGTTCTGGAACATTCTAGATTAAATTTAATAACCTGCTCGAACATGTGTAAAACTACGTTTCTAATTTTTTTTTGAATATGATAAAAATCTTCAACAAATACCATAATTATAATCCTTTTTCTTTTAAGTTAATCATGGAGCCCCGGCGGGCCCATTCCACAACTGTACCAATTTAGCTTTGCCTGAGATAGGGGCCCCCTATAAATATCAGATGGATAAATAATAAAGTTAAAATTTTAAAATTGTGCCATTAAAATCTATTTAAAAACTCCATAGATATAGCTTTTTACAGTTATCGAACTTTCTGGAAAATTCTAGATTGGATATTATTAGTTTTAAATCCACCGATATTTCAATATGGACTAAGAAGCCATAAATTCCCATAGAACCTATACTGTTGTCTAACCCTATTGATATTCATATAGCTTACATAGGGTAAAATGAACTGGGGCCCCCCGGCCCAGAGAAATGGATATTATGAGTTCACTACCCTTTGGTATTTGAATAAGGATGATCATGTGTATGTGTAATAAGTTTTGTCAAGATCCATCCATTCATGTAAGAGTATTAAGCCTATTGATATATTATTAATATAGCTTATATAAGGAAAAATGAAATGGGGTCCCTGGCCCCAAAATAATGGATATTATTATTGCAGTACCCTTTGGTATTTGAATATGGATAATAAAGTATATGTGTACTAAGTTTGGTAAAGATCCATCCATTCATGTTGGAGTACTAAGCTTATTAATATTTATAAAGGTTTTATAAGAAAAATTGAAATGGGGCCCCTGGCCCCAGAGGGATGGATATTTTGAGATCAGGACCCTTCGGTTTTTAAGTATGGATAATAAAGTATATGTATAGTAAGTTTGGTCAAGATCCATTTACTCATGTAGGAGTATTTGTTGTTATTTTATTTATATAGCTCATATAAGGAAAAAAACGAATTCGGGCTCCCGACCCCAAACAGAATGTTATAAAAACACATAACCTCTTAAGAGTTCCTTCTGGATCATGATGGATATATGTGCCAAGTTTGGTCAAGATCCATCAATCCATGTAAAAGTCTTTGTGGAACAAACAGACAAATAAACCCACAAACTTTCACTTTTATATATATATATGATAAGTAAACTTGTCTTTCCTTTTTATTTTCATAGAAATCTGGTCGCACTCCACTCATGGCAGCATCATCAAGTGGTGGTATCAAAGTGGTGTCTGCTTTATTGGCTGCCGGGGCTAATCCTAATACCATAGATGCAAAGAAAAATTGTGCTGCTCATTTTGCAGCCATGAACGGCCACCTCAAAGCCCTTCAGTTAATGGCTGGGTATGGAGCAGAATTCAACAAAGTTGCCAATGATGGTGGTAATCCAATCCACTATGCTGCAAAGACTGGAGAAGCTATGTGTATTAAGTTTTTATCGCAGCGAGGTAAAATATTTTATTGCTAAAATAGTTTGTCCTAATTATGGTTTACATTTTAAATTTTTTCTTTAAAGAATGATGTTACGAAAAGCAGGTATGTTAATTTTTACTTTTTAGCATTTAAAAATGTCTGATAAAAATTCATTTTAGCCCAGAGGACATAAATGCAAATGTTTTAGTAAATTGAAGCAGAGACTTTTCATAATTAAAAATTTAATAGAGTAGACATGACTTATCATTCAAATAAAATTATCTAGCACTAGTATTTGCTCAGACTTATTTTTAAATAATCAATTATTTTATTTAGGAGAAAAATAATTTTACCTCATGTTAAAAAAACAAACAAATTTAACAGAATTAAGTTTTGGCTATATTTCAGCATTTGTATATTAATCAAATTTTTATTTCTTTATTTTAATAAAACATGCAATGAAATTACAATCTCTGATTTAAAACATCCCAATTAATATGTAAATACATCTCTTTCAGGGTGTAATCCAAAGATAAAGAACAACCATGGTCAACTGCCAAAAGTCATAGCCAAAGAAGCTGGCAACAAGGCAGCTGGGACAGAGCTCAGAAAAGCAGAAAAGGCTTATGGTAAAGGAGGCAAAAATAATGACCCATGGGTTCTTCAACTTTATGATTGGGTACAAGCCCGCAAGGCCGTCCTTCTCCCTGCATTCACAGCCATTGATGTTGAAGAACTGGGCAAGATTCCCACCAATGATTTCTGTGATGTCCTGACAAGCAAAGGCTGTACCACAGATGAGGAATCTTTAAAAATGGTACTTACATTGCAAGACAAAAACAAAGAAGGTAGAATAGACTATAACGATTTCTTCCTGGCTAAAAAGTGGGTCAATAAAAATTTTGTCAATGAGGCCTTTGAAGGAAAGAAGAAAAAGAAGAAATCAAAGAAGAAAGGTGGGAAAAAGGGCAAGTTCAAACTTATTATGCCAATTTGCATCCAAGATGAGGGTCCACGGCAGTTTGGAGGAGTGCCGCCACTAGTTTACATACCGCAGCACATCCACTACACAGACACCGGCAGATTTGATCGGGACAAGCCACCAAAACATCCATTACAAGACGACTCAGGTGATATAAGTAAACCAATGTTAAATTTATCCACACAATTAATAAATAATTTTAATCATGTTAAAAGTCTCTTCTGCTTGATGTTGATTTTAATGTTTTGTTAAAAGCGAAATAGAAAGTAAAAATACTTAATATTTATATTCTTAAAACATTATGCTGTGCATTCTGGTACTGGAGATGTAATAATAACTTTTTTGACTGGAAAATATTTTAATTTTTTTTATGAAGTTTTATAGCTTCTCAGAGAAGTTAGGAAACCTGCTTAAATATATAGTTATTTAATTAATCAATAAGTGCAACTTGTTTTTAATTCATTTTGTTTTCTTAAAAAGCGACTTAAATTTTGTTAAATCCTTTAGCAGTTTCCTTTTAGAATACAAACTTGAAACTAATAATTTTTTTTAAATTTAATTTTTTTTTTTCGCAACTTTCCCCTCAGCATGGTACATTGAGGCTCCACCCAAAACATACATTAACATCTGTGAGGCTGCTAAGAATGGAGACATCCCATCAATTAGGGATGCGTTGAAGCGAGGGACTCCAGTGGATACACGTGATAAATTCTACAAGACAGCCCTGATGGTTGCATGTGAAGTTGCTGACATTGTAATGGTTCGATTCCTAATTGAAAATGGGTAGGTTGTATTGTTTTTAGATATTTTATTTTGCATTAATTGTTGAAGTACTTTAATAATATATGAACTGCTTGACTGGGCTTTGGTGGAGATTGGTTCAGTTTAGACTATTTGACCACCCAGCACCCATATACAAATATATTATTTAATATTTACTGATCATGATTTATTTTGCAGGGCTAATGTGAACGCAAGAGATAACTTTAAATGGTCGCCTCTTCATCACGCATGTCACATGGGCCAGTTGGATATAGTTCAGCTCCTGGTGGAAAATGGAGCTGAAATCGATGCCGCCTCCATCAACGGAGGCACACCATTGACCCGGGCCATAGAGAGTTCCAAGGATACCGTTGTGCAGTATCTCATTGATCGAGGATGCAAGATGCAGACAGAAAATAAGAGAGGCAACTACAACCAGTTTCTTCACTTTATTTTCCTTCTGCTTTCTTAGCAATTCCCAATCCTTCTGCTTCCAAAGAGCTCACAACTGAGATATGCATTATTCTGCCCTATAAAACCATTTCAATAATGTGTTCAGAGCATTCCTAAGATAGTCAAAGAGCATTCCTAAGATTAGTCAAAGAGCATTCCTAAGATAGTCAAAGAGGATTCCTAAGATAGTCACAGAGCATTCCTAAGATTAGTCAAAGAGCATTAATAAGATAGTCACAGATCATTCCTAAGATAGTCAAAGAGCATTCTAAGATAGTCAAAGAGCATTCCTAAGATAGTCAAAGAGCATTCCTAAGATTAGTCAAAGAGCATTCGTAAGATAGTCACAGAGCATTCCTAAGATAGTCACAGATCATTCCTAAGATAGTCACATGACAAGCATAAAAGGGTTATAGAACAAACATAAAATAGTCATAGAATATTCCTTGCTCTACTAATTATTTTAATAAATGAACCATTGGCCCTCAGGTTTGACCCCCATGGACCTGGCCTACGCCTGGGCCGACCCCCGTGTCTTTGAGATTGTTAAGACTAAGTGGGACACACTTAAGCCAAAAGATGACAAGAAGGGCAAGGCGAAACCCAAGAAAAAGGAAAAGAAAGTTGGATCTGGCACCCAAGACCAATTCAAAACAGAGCAGGTGAGAGGGGAAAAAGGGGGGTGGGGGGAACTGATATCAAATTCAGGAAATGGGAAATAAGAAGCACATGATAGGAGGATACTCATAAGAACACTTTACACAAGTCTTCATCATAAGACAACCAAATAACTCTTATAAAGGAAACATTAAATTAAAAAAAAAAATATATATCCTATATAGCTGGAAGCTGAGTGAAAACGTGTGTGTCAAGAAACGTGTGTGTCAGGAAATGTGAGTGTGTTATATCATATCTTGCCACAGGCTTTCACTTTGATTCTCATAACCCATTTTTTTTAACACAGGTCAAAATGCCAGATGAAGACTCTCTGCCCCAACCACGTAAAGGTTCTATACTGAGGGCAGCCTCTGCTCTTGCCGGTGGGTTCGAAGAGCAGGAGGACATCCGTTACTTCCCCAAGAAGGTCTGGACAACACAGAAGACCACCGCTGAGCTTCTCAGAGACAAGGAGATTAAGCGAGAAAGATTCGGCTGGGAGGTGGACTTCCCAGAGTATGAGATGCCCTTCCAGAAAAACATTAGTGAAAAACTTAAAGAGATGGAGGAGGAAGATCATTGATAAAAATAAGACCGTTTTACTTTTAGGTTTCTGTTTTTTGGTGACCGAGTTGTCTCATACTTGTTCACAAGTGTGTGTGAGACCGGAAAGTTCCTTAGGGATGGGTACAAATAAGTCCTCTCATCAACTTGTCAAGTTACAAAGATGTCTACTCATTTTATTGTGGGTGTAAAGATTTGTACTCATTTTAATGTGGGTGAACTTTATCAACAGTGAGTCAATGAGAATGTTTGAATATTTCTCCAAGTGATGAATTTAAAGCTAAATATGGCTTAACTGTATCTGGTCTAACTGTATCCAGTCTAACTGTATCCGGTCTAACTGTATAAAAGCACAGTTTAGGTATCAGCAAGAAAAATTCTAGGCAATTCAAAGATCAAGTTGCTACAAATAAAGGGAACAAAATATTATCAAACTCCATAAAATTGATCCAACAGACTGAATATATAAAGAAAACTTTTAAAATCTTAGAATTCTGGATCACTTGTGGACAGTGGCTTCTCATATATTTTTCATTGAATTCTCTGTTATGAGGAAAAAGGTTTCTTTTACATTTTTTTAGACTAAATTCACTTTAGCCTTCAATGAGTTTTACAGTGTTGATTGTAATGCTAATTATTGATTCTCTATTTTTTGTCATCATTTGATGTGATTGTGCCTCAGAGACTTTGCCAGCAGGACAACTATTTCATTTTATTTATTAATTCTAATGTGTTAAAACATTGAGTCTATAACAACCAGCCTTTAATAAGCCTGTCTGTTTCATTATATTTGCACTGTGCAATTTCAGACAATATATGAATGGTCTCGAGAGATGATGTGATGAAGAAATGAAGTGAATAAGAATCTATTTAATTGTTTCTTATATTGTCTTGTTTGGTAATATTTAATTTTTTTATCCAAATGTATTTGTTATCAGCTAAATAGCATTGTTTTTCTATTGCCAAACTCCTGCAAAAAATGACATGCAATATAAAGCCTTTACATAGATATATACTTTTACCATATCTTTTTTAAGTGAGCTTACAGCATCAGTTTGAATACTTGTTTCTTTTATAACCAAACAAATAATTTTTGATGAACTTATCTGCCAATGTAAATCATCCTTTGTGCCACTAAAAATAAAAAAATAATTTTTACCTTTTTTACTGAGACATCTGTTGTTTGTTGGACTTTTAAAATGTCAAAATGTTTTTTATTTTTTTATTTTTCCCTTGTTGCCTTGTTAAAAAAAATATATAAAGTTGTACTTTTACCATACAGCTAGGCTTGCAAAAGTACTCCAGACATAATGATGTTAAGAAAAGATTTGACCCCCCCCCACCCCCCCCTCTTAAATACAGACTGACATTCTTATATAAAGTGATCATAGGACTGGTGCCGGCCATCCCATTTTATCTTAAAAATAATCCATTTTTTAAAATATTACATTAAATAGCAAAATGAATTCAGAGCTAAACTGTATTTTTCAAATATGCATTCTCCTTACATATACAAAGAAAAACATTATTAATGATTTTACAAAATAAAAATTTTTAAGTTTTACAATGCTCTTTTATTTATTTACAATACAAAGAAAAATGTGAGGATTGTAAAACAAAGTTTCAAATTCTGAAGGTAAAAAAAGTTTTATAAAAAGTGTCGACTCGTGTGAAGTTCTAATGTATTAGTGAGCGGCTGAAATTTGGTTGTGTTTACAAAAGTAAATTATAATCCATCTAAATCTAATCAAGGGATTTGATATCAAGCAACTTGCTGTGATTTATTAATTTTTCAACAGCATAGAAAAAGAGTCTAACTCATAGCACTGTTTTACAGTCAGAGTACAGACTTCACATTGTGGCAATACTTCATGGTTTGTCAGCCTGAAGGTGTGATTCAGGCTGTGTAACTTCCCTTTTTCAATTGTATTCATGATAAATTTACATTATGTTTGAGTCATTATCAAACAAATCCAACTTTTGAACAAGGGCATTTTTCAGTTAACAATAAAGAGGCCAACATTGTTGAGAATTACAAAATAAATTTCTAAAAATAAGCTTTATTTCAACTAAGGCCTGTAGTACTGGCATGTCAGTTCTGATTGAATTAAAGTGGGTGTGTGTTTTAATATAAGCCGAAGGAACTAAAAACTTGCAGTTAAGAACTAAAACTGAAAAGAAAACATAAATAATGTATCAAGTATCATAATTATCACAGATTATCATGGTTTCCACTATTTCACATAATTTAATGAACAGCGAATGTTAATGAAACAATTTTTTTAAATACATTATTTTTGGTAATAAAAATGAACAATAACTTTTTTTCCCCAAACCCTGTCAAAGAAATAAAGAACATATACATACAACAACACATTCATCATATAATTTGGTTGTATGGAAAGTTTTCACGAAATTAAGTTACAATAAAGTAGCCATGTCAAATATAATTAGATTTTGTAATAATTTCAATATTTTGATAAGGAACAAAAAATCATTGAAGTGTTATATTAATTTAAAATACTTATGAAATTTTTATTACAGTTTTGTGTGAATCTTAATTATGATTGAAACCACTTAATATGTAATTTGAAATAGTGAAGAAAAATGTTAAATACATTTTCACTCTTATAGAAGCAGTATATTCAATTCTGTTGTAAAAATATTAATAATCAAACTACCAAATGTCAGACATACAACGCACATGGAATTAAACAGGGGCAATACTTACAACATCAACACACCATCTTTGCTACAGACTTATAACATCTACACACCATCTTTGCTACTGAATTATAACATAATCATGTTATAGGAAACCATCACCTAACAACACATTATACAAGTTGAAAATCTTATCCCTATAAGTGCAGTCAAGTCTAATAAGTCATGTTGTGAACAGTAGGACACTCCATTCTCACCCGTTGCATGGTACCAGAGACGTAATACTTCTCACAGAGTTTAATATCTGCGTTGATCCAGTGAAGGCAGTGTGTACTGATACTGTGTGAAAATACCTTTGGATGTTTTGGTGGGGGACTGAAGAATGAAGGTAGAAATGTAATTTTTATTAATTTTTGTACTGGCGAAGGCATTAGCTGAAAGGTCTAAAAATTAACATGTTGACCTATAATTAAAGAATAACCATACTGTTTTACGTATACAAATTGTTTATATTGCAGAGATTAGCCAGTAGCATAAACATAAAGTCAAGATGGCAAATGCACATAGACCTGTGCATATTGGAGTAATGAATTAAAATAATTTTAGATTTTTTAAAAATATGCGCTTAAAGATGAAAACATTAGAGTCATAATTGGTAAGACAAATCTTAAAAATAAAATCCTCTGTGATTTGATCTTTCTCTCACTTGACATGCACAAAAAAAGCAATCTGAGGAAATGAAGCCTTCTAGGGTTGAAATAAGTTCTTTTAGAATGGATAAAATGTCATTTTAACATTGCATTTATATAATGAAAAACCAATTGTTTCCAGTCCTGACCTTGTTGGGTTTGTAGTTGTTGATGGTAGGTAAGAGTGACTGGGTTGTAGCTGCACCTTGCAGCTTGTTGAAGGATGTGGGGAAGCTTGTTGTATGAAATGTTGGGTTGAAGGTCGCTGGGTGCATGGGTACACGAGGCAGGAGTCCCGTGTGGTGAGGGTAATGCTGGGACTCAGTAATTCTCTTTATCTTCAGCTGCAGAATTAAAGAATTCAAATGATGAATCACAAAGGTGAATTTTTAAAAGCATGTAATGTGTTTAGTAGGGTTCATAGTAGAAATTGAGCTAAAACTCTATCAGTTGATACTAACAGAAACAGATATCATCACATAGAAAATTCGTTTTTTATATTGTGTGTCAATGGTACAGAACACAAATCAACTTCAACATTGCATGGTTCACTGATGGTGTGTTGTTTTTAGAATGGTCACACCAATAGTGCTGACTAGACCCTATCCATTTGATTACACAAACTATAGTATAGTGCAGTGGTCAGCAAACTCATTTGTCAAAAGAGCCAAAAATCAGCAGCAGGAGGATTAAAAAATTTTTGATAGAAAAATTTCTTTTCAAGAACCGACCACTGGTATAGGGTGACCCCAATTTTCAATGGCATACAGAAAATTTAAAAAATAATAATTTAAATGCTTTTAGACATGTAGGTTGTTGTAGCAATCCTACTTTGCAACAGTGTTGAAAACTCCTGCTATAGTACAGTATTGGTCTATATTGTTAAAGTAGTACAGTATTGTTCTATACTGTTAAAGTAGTACAGTATTGTTCTATACTGTTAAAGTAGTACAGTATTGTGCTATACTGTTAAAGTAGTACAGTATTGTGCTATACTGTTAAAGTAGTACAGTATTGGTCTATACTGTTAAAGTAGTACAGCATTGTGCTATACTGTCAAAGTAGTACAGTATTGGTCTATACTGTTAAAGTAGTACAGTATTGTGCTATACTGTTAAAGTAGTACAGTATTGTGCTATACTGTTAAAGTAGTACAGTATTGTGTTATACTGTTAAAGTAGTACAGAATTGTGCTATACTGTTAAAGTAGTACAGTATTGTGCTATACTGTTAAAGTAGTACAGTACTGGTCTATACTGTTAAAGTAGTACAGTATTGTGCTATACTGTTAAAGTAGTACAGTATTGTGCTATACTGTTAAAGTAGTGCAGTATTGTGCTATACTGTTAAAGTAGTACAGTATTGTGCTATACTGTTAAAGTAGTACAGTATTGTGCTATACTGTTAAAGTAGTACAGTATTGTTCTATACTGTTAAAGTAGAACAGTATTGTGCTATACTGTTAAAGTAGTACAGTATTGTGCAATGCTCATGTTTAGTTAAAGTGCGGTAAACAGTCTTAGCCCACATCAATAATTCCATTAGGACTCACCCTCCTCCTGTCTTTGAATGGATGAGTTGGGTGTGACTGAGCTTTGGGCAGGGTGGGGTACATGGTGATCTCTGTCATTCTGGTCTTCAGCGGGGAGGAGGGATCATCTTCATACTGGATGATCTTCTCTGAAATCTCATTGTCGTCTCTGACAGATGGAGGGGGAGGTGGCTCCCTGTCAAACTGGACAGGCTGACCGTTGCGCTGCTTGAGTTGCTGGGCTAACCTTTTCTCAACTTCTCTGGAAATTTGAACATTACACAAACCCATTTTCACTATTTAAATTCAGAAAACCACGGAAATTTTATCATTACAGCATTAAGCATTTCAAAATATGTATGCTATAAATTTGTTTGATAATATACAAATGCCTCTTAGGAACTTTAAAAAATAGTGCTTTAAAAAAATTAACATAGAGTAAAGTGAAAATGTTCTTAACTGACTTTTTTCATTTGCCTTATCCAAGGATAAAATGAACCGTCATATGTCACATTAGATTTCATGTCATCTGTCAAATTATATTTCATGTCACTTAGCACATTATATTTCATGTCACCTGTCACATTAGATTTCATGTTATCTGTCACACTAGATTTCATGTCATCTGTCACATTAGATTTCATGTTATCTGTCACATTAGATTTCATGTCTACTGTCACATAATATTTCATGCCATCTGTTACATTAGATTTCATGTCTACTGTCACATAATATTTCATGCCATCGGTTATATTAGATTTCATGTTGTCTGTCACATTAGATTTCATGTTGTCTGTCACATTATATTTCATGTCCTTTGTCACATTAGCTCTCATGTTTTACACCTATGAACTATATTAATATTTTAATATTCCACCCCTTTTACACCACAGATTTATTTCATAACATTTAAATTGAGACTAACACAAAAAGAAAATATTTTGCACCTGCAGTATTTTTAAGAAACTCATTTAGCACAGTTAGGAATCTTATTTTGGAAGCTATTGAACTCACCATTACACCATACTTTCAATCATACAGATTAATTATTCACCATTACACCATAGAATTTAATTTGTTAATTAATCCTATTGAGTGGTAAAAATTTTACTGTATTTAATAAGTGATAAACAAAAATGTGAATTTAAAATAAACGTTTTTCCACGCTCCCAAAACATTGATTATTATGCTCCCACTATTCACGTCATACGTGCTCCCACTATTCACCTCATACATGCTCCCACAATTCACCTCATATGTGCTCCCACTATTCACCTCATACGTGCTCCCACTATTCACCTCATATGTGCTCCCACTATTCACCTCATACATGCTCCCACTATTCACGTCATACGTGCTCCCACTATTCACCTCATACATGCTCCCACTATTCACCTCATATGTGCTCCCACTATTCACCTCATACGTGCTCCCACTATTCACCTCATACATGCTCCCACTATTCACCTCATACATGCTCCCACTATTCACCTCATTCATGCTCCCACTATTCACCTCATACATGCTCCCACTATTCACCTCATACATGCTTCCACTATTCACCTCATATCCTTGAAATACTGATGTTTGAGTGCTTGGCGTGCGGTGATTCTCTCATCTGGGTCGTATGTACACATCAGATAGATCAGTTCAATAGCCTCAGGTGACACATGGGTAAGTAACCTCTCAATCCCAGTCCCTTTCTTGGGTGGGAAGTTGAAGTTGATGCCCTTTGATCTGTTTTAACAATTAATGTTAACTATAATTTTCTAATTCAGCCTAATTGGCTAAAGTGTATTTCACTCTTTAATTAATATCTCTATCAATAAAGATCAATTTTTTAAATTTTTTTGTTGTTTATATTTTCAACAATACAATCAAACAGGTGCACTAAAAATAAGAAATAAAATATTAAGTTACAGACACAACACAAATTTACTTTTTCAATTTATTGAGCACTGCTGGATCTGGAGTGCCCATGACATCATGGATTTTAGAAATCTGGTCAACTTCATTGGATCCAGGGAATAAAGGATGTAAACTGCAATTGGAAAGTTACAGGAATATTAAAGCATCTGATTGGTTAAAACAGAAATTCTCAAATTCTGATCTACTAAGAGATGCTTATATGTTTATATTTTTTTATTATACAGCCCCAATTAAATAAATGTATGTAATTTTGTTAATGTCATGATTATGTTTGCTAATATTTTTATGTGAAGCGCGGTGAGCCCAGCCCGAGGCTGGGGTACCTCGCTATATAAGAACAATGTAATAATAATAATAATAATAATAATAAATAAATGATTGGACAACTCTTTTTCGTACACATCAAAGAAGACTTGGAATTCTGTCCCATAACAAACACTTTCTCTAAGTTTGGATTAATTAAAAACATCTGGCTGTTGATTTGATTTCTGAGACGATATTTTATGAGAAAGCCAAGGTCTTCCACGATGATTTAGTGAAACGAACGCCTGATACTAGTGCTCAAAAGGAGGGGATTTTATAGCCAGTAGTGGAGGTTTGAGAACTTTAAGAAATAAACTGGGATCCATTGAGTTTGTGGGACCCAGAAACAGATTAATTAAGTTTCTATTATTTTAAAGGGTAAGAATTTTCTTGGAATTCAAAGGATTTGTAACTCGAACAGGGTTCTGGGTTGGTCAAAGTTCAGATTTCAAAGTCGCAGTGTTCTACAGTTGTAAAATGTACACATTCGCTAATGTTATACTTCCCAAATAGTTGCCCTGACAAAAAAACAGGACATAAATGCAGAAAACTGTCCTACCAAATCTATGGCACACCAAATGTTCATTTTCTGTATTTTAAGACTATTTATAACATCCCTCCATCGTTAAATGGGTGATAAATTCAATTTAATGCTGAACATCTCTGAGAGAAATTTCTATTAATGGGACTGACCAAAGGTATATTTCAGTGGTTCCCAGCCTGAGCTCTGAGTGCTGTTCTCAGTAGCTCCGTGGCCACTACAGAAAATAATATTACGCCATTAACTCGTAAGACATAGGATAGGCCTAAGGCCCCCCCCCCCCCCCTATAAAGTGATTCTACAAGCAGCTCTGTGAGTAAAAAAGGTTGAGAACCACTGGTATATTTCATCTAGCTAATCTGAATAATTTCCATAACTGTTGCATATAATTATTTTTCAACTGAGTTCTAAACAAAAAAATATTTAATGAGTCAGTACACACACAAAATTGAAAGAATATTTGTACCAAATCATTATTTCTGATGCTGAACAGTGGGTAATGACAGTGTGGATGACAGTGTGGATGACAGTGTGGATGACAGTGTGGATGACTTAGTCAGTGTTTACCTGAGGATTTCAAAGAAGACACATCCAACACTCCAGATGTCCATCTTGTAGGTGTAGTAGCCATCGGTCAGCAAACATTCAGGAGCACGGTACCTGTAGTAGATGGAGTTAACATATTACATGAAGGTCTCAAGATGACCAATTACCTCTGCGTAAAGGAGCGAAGCTGTAGGTGGAGGGAACCTTGAAAAAAAACCCAGACACATCACCACCAATGTATTCAATAGTTAGAAATGAAAAATAATATATTCACAGTAATGTGTCCGACTCAGCCCCAATTCCATTGGTTGCTTCGGCAACTTAGAGAATTTTCAGCTGTATAATTTGATATATTTTGGGACAAAATGTCATTAGAGACTTTTTCATGTGCCATGACTTTGGTCTCAGAGAATCCATTATGACTACCTCATGTGACTGCCTCGTGTGAAATGTGATGAAAATTCTAACTGATCAGTCCCTCTGGTAGAAGTATATTCTAACTCACCATCTGGTAGAAGTATAATCTAACCAACTCACCATCTTGTAGAGGTATATTATAACTAACTCACCATCTCGTAGAGATATATTCTGTATATGGCTGCTTGGAGTAAATACTACGACATGAACCAAAGTCAGCAAGTTTTAGCAGATCCTCCTGGAGCATCAAGACAAAGTTTTGTACAGAATGAAATATAAACATTGAAAGTATAAGAAATATAACATAGTAAGTATAAGAAATATAACATAGAAAGTATAAGAAATATAACATAGAAAGTATATGAAATATAACATAGAAAGTATAAGAAGTATAAGATAGAAAGTATATGAAATATAACATAGAAAGTATGGAAAAACATGAAAGATCACAAAACTAAACAATGAAAGTTTCATCTAAAAAGTCTTCCACAACAGACAAAGAGAGACATAAAGATGCACTTAGCTGAAAGTAAACATAATGCTTACAATAAAAACCATATCTTGAAACTATCTGCATGGACACCTGAGTGATGTGACATGCTCCAGCTTAAATTAACTCACGCATCTATTTTAACAATAAACTTATAACAGAACTCTCCAATGTTTTTTACACTTTACTTATCATATAAATGTCATTAACTCTGTCGCTAAGAAAATCTTCACTGACATATCGTGCGAACCATCCACACTGTTATAACAGAAAGACATTCAACACTAACATATCAAACAATTCACAATGCGATAGCAGACAATTCACACTGACATATCAAACAATCCACAATGCCATATCAGACAAAATTCACTACAGTCATATCAGACAAACAATCCACACTGACATAACAAACAACCCACACTGACATAACAAACAACCCACACTGACATAACAAACAACCCACAATGTCACAGCAGAGACACAAGAGCATAATTGGTACAGTGAGAGTTATTTACCTTGATAAGTATGTTCTCAGGCTTAACATCCCTGTGGAAGATTCCATTCCTGGGGTCAAGACAAAAACAATGTCTACAGATAAGATCATTTCATCTACATAGATCGACTGAATTTTAATTATTTCAAATCGATCACTCAAATCTATAAATACAACACAATCCTTTCATTCATGATGACCAAATAAAGATAATAAATCACACTTAGAAAATGAATTTTACTTGTCTTCATTAAAAAATACTTAAGACTCGAGTCATGCTGTCAGATATAACTTGTTTGTCTTTTTTAAAATTTACATAGATTAACTTTCAAAGTGTTAAATGGTAAATTTATATGTTTAATTTCAAAATTAACTCTATTTTATTATCAACATTAACATAGCATTAAAATGGGATTAACATAAAATTAAAATGATACAATTTTAATATGTTTAATATTTTAATATGTTTCATATTTTAATGTTTAATATTTCTTTAAAACTCTAAATTTTGAATGTATCCAATGCAATTCTAAATGGCAATTAGCATAATTAACAAATAATTGCGACATCAAGTGTTGTTATTTCTCCCAACGAATTCTTTTATTCATTTAAGCAATTTACTGTATTATTTAGTTAGCAGAAAAAGAAAGCAGTTACAATGCACATTCTTCTACTAAGCAAAAGGCAGTGTTAATGAGAGTACAGGTTGTCGCCTAGGTTACAAATTTAAGCAATGCTGCAATAGTCACACAGAGACAAGCAAACAGAAAGGAACTGATTCGTGCACACATATATTTACTCAAACAGCTTAAACCATAAGCAAGCCATTTTGTATTGCTGTAAGAATAAAGCATATCTCACAAGTATTAATTGTATTTGTTTAAGATTTAACTTGTTTCTTGGTATTGATTGGCATGTCAGCTTATCAAGTGACCAACTGGAGGTTACAAGAATTCAATTTTTTTTTTTTTAGTCTTTTATGAAACCAAACATTTGGAGTGGTGTCCCTTTGGTCGAGAGAGAGAGAAATGGAGGGAGTGAGGGGGAGGGAGTGAGGGGGCAGGAGTAAGGGTTTGGGATTTGGGGAGGGAGTGAGGTTTAGTGAGTGGGGGAGGGAGTGGGGGAGGGAGGGGGGGAGGGAGGGGGGGAGGGGGGGGGGGGTAGGGAGTGGGGGGGGGGGGAGGGGAGGGGGGGGGGGAGGGAGGGGGGGAGGGGGGGGGGGTGGGGTAGTGAGGTTTAGTGAGTGAGGGAGGGAGTGGGGGAGTGGGAGAGAGAGTGGGGGAGTGAGTGGGGGAGGGAGTGAGGTTTAGTGCGTTGGGGAGGGATGGGGGAGGGAGTAGTGAGAACGACTTGTTTTCGAAGTGAGTAGTAAAACAGAGTCATTAAAAAATGCTATTATGTTGATTTAATGATGTATAGGACACCTAGCATTCAAATAAGTGACAGTCTGATGTGATTAGTATGTTACTGCCACTATTACGTTGTTGTTGGACATTCTCTCAATCGTATGGCCACTATGTCTTTGTTGGACATTCTCTCAATCGTATGGCCAGTATGTCTTTGTTGGACATTCTCTCAATCGTATGGCCACTATGTCTTTGTTGGACATTCTCTCAATCGTATGGCCAATCGTCCATTTTAGGCCCTGTTGGTGCTTATCCCACAACCACCTTTCTATATTTTAAAATTAAATCCAAGTTCCTTTTTAAGTCTGTGTTAAGTGTGTTATCTAGTCATGTGTTAAGTGTTTTATCTAGTCATGTGTTAAGTGTTTTATCTAGTCATGTGTTAACTGTGTTATCTAGTCATGTGTTAAGTGTTTTATCTAGTCATGTGTTAACTGTGTTATCTATTCATGTGTTTAGTGTGTTATCTAGTCTTGTGTTAAGTGTGTTATCTAGTCATGTGTTAAGTGTGTGATCTAGTCATGTGTTAAGTGTGTTATCTGGTCATGTGTTAAGTGTGGTATATAGTCATGTGTTAAGTGCACAGTAATCTTCATTCATAGATCGATTTCATGACCCGCATAAACTAGACGTCTGCTTGCCTTCTGCTGGTGTGTCAGGCTGTGTCACGCTGTGTGTATTGGAATGTTGTTTGGTGCAGCTCGGGGTTTAGAATAAAGACTTGCATTGTTGGGAGGTGATAAATGATCTTGGGTGGCCCCTGTTGATAGGTCCGAGCTAAACAAATAACTAATACTAGATTACAATAGAATAATAAGGATTGTCACATTTTACTGAAACATTAGGCACCATTCACAAATGTCTGATTCAGCTGATGATGAGCCAATGTTCTTATTCAACTGATGATCCAATGTTCTTATTCAATTGATGAGCCAATGTTCTTATTCAGCTAATGAGCCAATGTTCTTATTCAGCTGGTGAGCCAATGTTCTTATTCAGCTGATGAGCCAATGTTCTTATTCAACTGATGAAAATGTTATCTGGGATTTTAAAAAAAGATTAAATTTTTTTTTTTTTTTCAATTTATTGCGTGTCCAAAGTGGCAATGTTCGAGTCATGACGTCCTGCTCAACAGAACCAACCAATCAGAACCGGTTATTAAAGAACAAACATGGCAACCGTGATAATGCGTCACATCAAACCCGAACTCAAGATGACCTCCAACCCCTTACCGGTGCATGTGGTCAACTGACTTGACCAGTTGATAAATGTAACCTTTGACTTTTTCCTCCGGGAGCACCTGATTCTTGCCTGTAAATAAGCAATCGGTTAACTTGGCCAGAAAATTAGCGTGTGTGCGTGAGTGTGTGTGTGTGGGGGGGGGGGGTCCGGGCTATTGGGGCTAAAAGCCATTCTGGAGATTTGAAGCAGCCCACAAAAAAAACATTTAAAAAAGTACTGCTCTGAAATCCTGCAGAAGATAATATCTAGGTCACGTATGCTAAGTTGTTTCTGGTGGATCTCAAGATGTGTATGTTTTACCAGTGCTGACAGGAGTTGGACAAAATGTCATGATGTTTAAGACTGTGTACAGCTGTACAGTGTACAGTAGTGTAATTAATGGAATATGTTAGTATGTTTTGCAATATATCATGTGAATATTGCAGCATAATGAAATCGAATCTGTATATTGATATGTACTCGAGTCATGGGCGCCCGCAGAAAACTTTCTAGGGGGGGGGGGGTCAAACAATTTTTAGTAATGTTTTAATGTAGCTTTAATTTACTGTAGCGTATTTGTATGGTGAACGAACGGACAGGCCATCAGCTTAGTTACTTTCTCTTTATTTTCTCTTTACTTTAATACATTTTTTGTCTATTTTTGTCTAAAAATTTTTTATCCAATCAATCCGGGGGGGGGGGGCCAGCCACCCCTTGCCCCCCCCCCCCCGCGGGCCCCCCGTGGGGGGGGGGGGGCAAGCACCCCTTGCCCCCCCCCCTGAGGGCTCCCATGACTCGAGTATGTGTGTGCATTGTTTACTAGGGGTAAAAGTTATTTAAAAATTTGATGTGGGGAAAATCTGAGTTCAAATGGATTAAATATTTGTTAACAATTTATTTATTTTTTAAATGGGAATTTCACAATGTAAACGAACAAATGATTTATTTCATTTAAAAGAATTTAAAAGATCTATGTTGGTTTTTTTCTACAGCACAACACACAAAGGATGGTGCACAATGGGGAGGTAACTGTTAGACAAAGATGGCTGGGTTACAGAAGAATCACACCATCTACCAGCGACCTCTGGAGTCTAACTAGACTACATAGGTTAAATTATAGAACCCAAGCAGAGGAGTAAATAGTGCCAGAAACGAAAGAAAGGCGAGATCGAGATATAGTCGCCGATAATAGAATTTAAAAAAAAAAGTTAAATTAAGGTGTTGTACCCCGAGGAGGTAAACATTGGTGTGTTTCAACATAATTGACTGCGCACCTAAGACTGGTTTGATTGTGTGAGCGACGACAAGCAGTTGAACTACGATAGCAAATCTTTAGAAACTCAGGCGATTAGTCCTAACACTCTTCAACGTTTCGCCCCGCTGTCTGAGAACGTATGGTACTTGGCCTGTTTCTAAGTTGTCTACTTGTACCTTTAATAGTGGCGCACGATTCGAACCCCCTCTCGAATACGCCACTGATGGGAGAGGTTCTATTAAAACATCTCAATTCTCCGACGACCACAACCTAAGAACGCTACGCTACCAAATTCAGAAAATGTCCACGCTTCCGGTTTTGCTCCCTCTGTCAAAAAGTCAACCGACTCCTCAAGGTGGCATCAGGAAGTTCCGACATTTTGGTAATGCTCTGACCGTACCGGTCAACCGATTCGACTGTTCCACAAGAAAGTCATTACTCCCCATAACCTAGATAATAGAATCATGTTATTCCCCATAACCTAGATAATAGAATTATGTTATTCCCCATAACCCAGATAATAGGATCATGTTATTCCCCATAACCTAGATAATAGAATTATGTTATTCCCCATAACCCAGATAATAGAATCATGTTATTCCCCATAACCTAGATAATAGAATTATGTTATTCCCCATAACCCAGATAATAGAATCATGTTATTCCCCATAACCTAGATAATAGAATCATGTTATTCCCCATAACCCAGATAATAGAATCATGTTATTCCCCATAACCTAGATAATAGAATTATGTTATTCCCCATAACCCAGATAATAGAATCATGTTATTCCCCATTACTGAGATAATAGAATCATGTTATTCCCCATAACCTAGATAATAGAATTATGTTATTCCCCATAACCCAGATAATAGAATCATGTTATTCCCCATAACCTAGATAATAGAATTATGTTATTCCCCATAACCAGATAATAGAATCATGTTATTCCCCATAACCTAGATAATAGAATTATGTTATTCCCCATAACCCAGATAATAGAATCATGTTATTCCCCATAACCTAGATAATAGAATTATGTTATTCCCCATAACCCAGATAATAGAATCATGTTATTCCCCATTACTGAGATAATAGAATCATGTTATTCCCCATAACCTAGATAATAGAATCATGTTATTCCCCACAACCTAGATAATAGAATTATGTTATTCCCCATAACCCAGATAATAGAATCATGTTATTCCCCATAACCCAGATAATAGAATCCTGTACATTTACTCAGCTTTAGTCTTGTAACTTCACTAGACCACCTCATAGATCACAGTCTCCTAAAGTCAACTCGTGCTGCCACAGGCAAATGATTAAATAATGTCTCTATTGATTTCTCCTGATTGTCCACGTCAAATATAGATAACTGACTGAATCAATCCGAGTCCACGGACGACCTACTCTTCGGCCCCCGTGCTCCTCAGTTCCATGTAGGTAAGCAGGTGTTAGAGATTACAAAAATACATCTTGGAAGTTATTATTTTGAGAGCCACTGGTTACAGGACAACGTACAGTACAGAGCAATAAAAAGAAGAATGTGGAATGTTACAACTAAGAGGACTACAAAAGTTAGGGTCAAGGGGGGGGGGGTGCTCTATGCTACAGCACGGCTGTCGTCGACGTCACCAACAGCAAGCAGCCAGACTTTCTAGCTAGACTTGTCTGGCTCCAGCCATAGCTTACCGATGCATGTGATCGATGGACTTGAGCAGCTGAAACATGTAGTTTTTAACTTTCCTCTCCGGCAGATAGTGACGCTTGCCTAAGAGAGAGGAGAGGTCATGACATGCGCAAGCGAACGTGCGTAGTGACGTCATGGTCGTGTCAAAGTGACGTCATGGTCAGGGTTTCTTAAGGTCACTGTCGAGCTAGTGACGTCATGTCAGGGTTTCTTAAGGTCACTGTCGAGCTAGTGACGTCATGGCAGGGTTTCTTAAGGTCACTTTCGAGATAGTGACGTCATGATCAGGGTTTCTTTATGTCACTGGCGAGCTAGTGACGTCATGGTCAGGGTTTATTAAGGTCACTGGCGAGCTAGTGACGTCATGGTCAGGGTTTCTTAAGGTCACTGGCGAGCAAGTGACGTCATGGTCAGGGTTTCTTAAGGTCACTGTCGAGCTAGTGACGTCATGGTCAGGGTTTCTTAATGTCACTGGCGAGCTAGTGACGTCATGGTCAGGGTTTCTTAAGGTCACTGTCGAGCTAGTGACGTCATGGTCAGGGTTTCTTAATGTCACTGGCGAGCTAGTGACGTCATGGTCAGGGTTTCTTAATTTCGCTGTCATGCTAGTGACGTCATGGCCAGGGTTTCTTAATGTCGTTGTCACGCTAGTGACGTCATGGCCAGGGGTTCCTTAAAGTCACTGTCGAGCTGGTGACGTGGAATCCGGGCATGCCAACATGACATGACGTCACAGTCATAAAGTCACATGGGTTGGTTGCGCTGTACTTACATTAAAGCCGATTGTGGTGGAGGTCACGGCTGACTTAGCTGCACTCAGTTGTCACGATGTAACCAGATGCACACTGATTCTCAAAGCTTCAAACTGATCCTCACGTACCTCACATCTTTAATCATACCTCTTAGCGTAACATAATAGCCCATAGAATGAATCATAGCTTTTACACAGATTTACATTGCGTGCAATGATCATCACGACTAAGATTGACATTGGGTGACATCATTTACGCAGATTCTCACAGATGTCCATTTATTTACACCATTTTTTACTGGTCCACACCGCCATCCACAATCAGGGTTTCTTTCAGCTAGATCTCGCGGTGGGGGGGGGGGGGCCAAAGGGGA
>CAXITT010000022.1:1055379-1070431 GCA_964033795.1 Lymnaea stagnalis | reverse complement strand
TTGCCTCAAGCCTTCAAACCCCTAGTGCATAATTTCCTCATCACCACCAGTAACAGAAACATTGCAAATCCCATCTACATGCATAGGAGCCAAAATGATCAATAAATTGATCGTGGGCCCTTAAGATATAGAAGAAGAAGAAGAAATCAAAAGCCATCAAGGGTGCAGCTGATATGTTTGAGACTGTCCAAGCTAAGAGTCCAGTATGGTCGAGTGCAGAAGGCTTTCTGGTGTCAATACCCAAACTGACCATTTCATGATGAATTATCTGAAAGTAAACTTTTGATTGAAATACCTATTGATCTCGTCGAAGCCAGCTGTTGGTCACTAGTTGAAGTTTGGACATTCACAGCTGAATGAGACATCCTAGAATGTCTCCCTGTCCTTTCATTTAGCCAACAACGCTTGCTAACTATGTGTGTCTGTGGCTTTACGTCAGAGGAGCTCTTCACAATTGAAAGGCAACAAGAACTTTTTTGCGCTATAGGCCTTCCACGGAACAGTCCAGGCTTTCTGGTCTGGTGATTTGGTCCATTAAAAGTGATAAGGTGAATAATGTTGATTTCGATAAAGATGGTGACACATTGGCATCTTTGAAGACCAGGAAAATAGCATTTGAACTGTCAAGTTTAATGTTATAATAAAAAGGAAGTATGTTGCATTTGTTCATGGACGGACTCTTTCTTGTGTACGTGTAGGAGGGAAGGCGCTAATACAATCAAGGATTTTCAAAATAAACTTGTTTTTGGGGTGTGTATGTGTAAGGGGAGGGAGGGTGTATAGTTAGAAGTGGGGAGTCTAATATACTTGGAAAGATTCATAATAATTGAGATGATATTGTCATTGACATGTGTGAACTTATGATGAATGATAATAAAAAATCTTTTGATAATAATATAATAACGCTATATTAAATCTTAGTGTTATTTTATTATATGTATGAACATCTCATTATTATCGTCTGTAAGTCAGGAAAAAGAAAGTGAGGAAGGCCAAAGAATACAGGCGCGAGCTAGAGGCAGACACGCAAAAAAAATGGGACCCACCTGGAAACAACTGGAAAGGAAAGCACTGGACCGTGACGAATGGAAGGTCCTAGTGGAAGGCCTATGCCCCAGTCGGGGTTAAAAGGCGTAAGAAGAAGAAGAAAGTCAGGATAAAGGAGGAGGGTGGGCATATGGGGGGGGGGGGGGCTTGCGCCATAGCAAAGGAAGATGTCAACACGGTCAGCTGGAAAGCAGACGAGGTTACAGGACTCAGTCACCGGGACGTCTCTCCGAACCAAAAGCTAACCTCCTGATACAGGAATTATGGATGATGGAAAGTTACCCACACTGCATCAGACTGGTCAGCTGGCTCTGACTGGTTAGCTGGCTCAGATTGGTTAGCTGACTCAGAAAGCTCAGCCGACTCAGAAAGGTTAGCTGGCTCAGACGGGTTAGCTGGCTCAGACAGGTTAGCTGGCCCAGACAGGTTAGCTGGCTCAGACTGGTTAGCTGGCTCAGATTGGTTGGCTGGCTCAGAAAGCTAGGCCGGCTCAGAAAGGTTAGCTGGCTCAGACGGGTTAACTGACTCAGACTGGTTAGCTGGCTCAGACGGGTTAGCTGGCTCAAGCTCTGCATGAACTGCAACTACCTGAGCCTCATGAGGGTAACAGAAACAAGATGGAAGACAAGACACCGAGCATCGGGAAGAAGAAAAACTTGGAACACCATGAATTAACGTCTTCATATTGTGAGCTTGAAGAAACCAAAGACAAAAACAAAGAGAAGATGTTTGTTGCCTTTACCCTAAACAACAGAAGACACTGCAATAGCAATGAATGGTCCCGGCAGAAGTCCCGGGATAGAGGAACAGAAAGCTGATGGAGTGGAAAACGGATAAAGAGTAAGGAAAAATAAAAAAAATTGAAAACTACTAAGTGAATCTTGGACTCCTAATCCACAAGACAAAAAGGGCAACAATGCAAGACAGATAGAAAGGGGGGGGGGGGGAAGAACTCAGTATAAAGAAATGAGACAAACTATGTAAAGGAGAGCCCTGAAAAGGGTGAGCTGGAGCCCACTGGTGCCACGAGAGGATGCCAGGTGTGCCGCGAGAGGATGCCAGGTGTGCCACGAGAGGATGCCAGGTGTGCCACGAGAGGATGCCAGGTGTGCCACGAGAGGATGCCAGGTGTGCCACGAGAGGATGCCAGGTGTGCCACGAGAGGATGCCAGGTGTGCCGCGAGAGGATGCCAGGTGTGCCACGAGAGGATGCCAGGTGTGCCGCGCAAAATGCCTCCAGGTGGAGCACACTGGTGCCACGAGAGGATGCCAGGTGTGCCGCGCAAAATGCCTCCAGGAGGAAGACAAATTCAAGTATACGGTGGTATATTTTTAAAAAAACATGTGATGCTACAGGCGGGAAATTGTTGACTAGCGGCCAAACTCCGCAATAACACAAGTATGTCCAGTACAGCTGTCATGGGGCAGTACACTGTCCTATCATAACTTTCAGCATCACATGGCGCACTGAACATTAACTTCATTATCTTACTGAGATTATTTTCTGTACAGTTTGACTTGTGGTGTGACGTGGAGTGGAATTTTTCTGGAAGGCATTAGGTGCAGAGCTCTGATATAGAGGAACTGGCAGGTGAGACAGCGGCTGAATAACAGGACGTGAGAACTCTCTTCCAGGCCACATGGCAAATGAAGGGCCACCGTCGACACTGCCAGGAAATTCCACTGAAATTAGTGAATGGTACTACCTCCCCTGAGGAGAGGTTAGAGGAAGCAACGTTTCGCCTAGAACACCCAGAATTCTCTTTCAAACATTCCTGAAGCAGACGAGGAACTAAAACATTAATTTAGGAACTGTTACCACTACCACTGATTAAGTAGAAGGAGCCATTAGTAGCTACATGTATTACCACTGATGGGATAGAAGGCCCCACACACAAGCTGATAAGTGTCATCGCACCAGGAGAGGTCAGATTAACTGTATTAACATCTCATTATTATAAACTGTATCAACAGTCAACATCTCATTATTATAAACTGTATCAACAGTCAACACCTTATTATTATAAACTGTATCAACAGTCAACATCTCATTATTATAATCTGTATCAACAGTCAACGTCTCATTATTATAAAATGTATCAACATCTCATTATTATAAAATTAATGTATCAAGAGACAGTAACATTTTATGAATTTACTTAAAAGATTTTAAACTAACGTTTCATAGGTTTGTTTCATCTTTTTACAAGCTCTAAAGGAACCATCTTTGATGACTTGAACTTTGAGAACCTCTGAGAAGGTCCCCTCACCCTTCTTGCCAAGGATCCTATATTCTGAAATACATGTGAAAGAAAATGATTCATAATATTCAGAATCTGGATAAGAGTGTCTTTGTGTTGGTTTGTTACAGTCATTAATTTTGATTCTGTTTTTTTCTCATGTGAGGGGAACCTTTAACTGAACAGTGACCATTAAGAGCAGGGCTTCCAAAGCTGTGGTGCTCACACCTCAAGGGGTGCCAGGTAACAGTTAAGTGGGTACAAGGAAAAGCGACCATAAGAACACAGGAGCAATCTACTTTTTAATGTTTACGTAATATTTTTAGTTTCTTCATTACAAATTTACTTTATATAATAAGTAACTAGTTTATATACTAAATTCTACAGTTCTTTTTGTATTTCAATTTCAAGAAATAAAGCAGAACTTTTTTTTCTCTAATTTTAAAATGCATTGTTACTTTTGTAGGGGAAGTTAACCTTGGTCAAACAATTTGTAGAGCGAGCATAAGATAGAAAAGGTTGAGGAACCCTGATGCGGATGATTGAAAAAAAAAGAAAAAGAATTCTGTCAGATAATGCTTTCCATATTTATATATTTTTTGTGTGTCAAACATCATTATGTTAAATATATTATTTGGCCTTGTGAATGCAAATGCATTTCATTCCAAATGAAAACAAATTTAGTACTATAACTAGTAGTAATAAGTTAAGATATTTTTTACTTCAACCTTTTTAACTTTAATACTAACATAAATCTACCTTAGTATAGATAGTAAGTAACTAGCAAGTTTGTTTATGTTATAGATAAAAAAATTTAAGAAATATTGCTCAACAGAGTTTCCTCAATGTTATACTAATTACATTTTGAATCGCTACAAAACTTGTGGGTTTGACAAATAAAAATTGTAATTATAAGATAAAACTTCAAGACCCCAGAATTGAAAACAGTGACTGAATGCAAACTTATGATAAAAGGCTTTAAGAACCTCTGAAATAATAACATTTGAGGATTTCTATATTCAACTGAAATGTTTTCCCCATTTTAAAGCAAAATATGTTAATTCAGAAACAGTTGAGGTTTCTATTAAAAATTTAAACTAATTTTTAGTAAATGCATCACTGTGCCTCGGTGTAACACAGTCCCACATAAACAATCATTCTTCCCATGCACAATAATGGCTTGGAGCCATCTGGACCCCTGCCGTGGATTCAACATCAATCGAGAGCTTCAAGGCTGCCTTGGAATCCGGTAGGAGCCGTTGAGATAGCTGCATCGCTCCCCCAAGCATTGCACATATGCCAGTACATGGATTCAGCAACGTTCCCAACCAGAATTTGTACATGGAAATTTTTTCTACAATTCATCTAAAGATGCCTACATTGTTTAAAAGACATATTTGAATATAACATGTTTTTCTTAATGAGATTTGAAGAACTTACTTTGGCTAAGGAGGTTCATCCAGGAAATAGTGTATAGAACATCGACACAATCCTGAATTAATAATCCATTTAGAATGCACCAAAAACTTCTTTGAATATTGTGTAAAACTGTCTACATTTTGTATCCAGTGGGAAAATTAGACTCTTTCATCTGGCATCATTTATACATCATTTTCATTTCTTAAAACTTCTGTGTGAAAATCCTATTTGGAACATTGGAAGTGGTTTACATCAATTAGAATAAATGAAGCTTTGTCTTCTCCTTCCAACAATGAAAATGTCTGATGTCATGGAGTTTAAAAAAAAAAATTTAAGTTAGATTTAAATCATATTTTTAAAGTAAATCTTTTTTCTAAGAATTATTTAAAATTTAAAGCCTAAAGCCAACTAAAAATTTGTTTATTTCTTAAGAATTTTATTAAAATGGCAATACATTTTATTTCTTAAACTTAAACTCAAACTTGACTCAAGCATAGGCCTTGGCCTTAGGCAAAATATAATTAAATCACAACATGTATATTTTCAAATTACTACTCAGTAGTCCACCATCTTATAGACCGATATTGATGCAGTCTGTATATTATTATTTTAAATATAGACATTGACATAGACATAGATAGATAGATATAATATATAGATATGAAAATATTAATATATTGACTTAATAGTAATATCAAGTTAATAGATAGCCTAATTGATTCTATTCTAATAACTAATAATAGTAATAGTAGCAATAGTATAAGTCATAGTCAAGTACTAGTAGTATAGGCTACTAACTACTATCATTATTAGTATTAGTATAGACCAGTATTCAGTATAGTATTAGAATTAGGCTATTTGTTTAATTTATTGAATTGAATGACCCAGAATGATCAATTCAATTGTCAATATCAATTGTCAATAGCCTACACTAATCCTACATTGATCTTGGTCTTGGGCCCTCAAGCCTCAAAATAAAGAAGTGGAAGATTATTCTGAATAACTATTTCATTACTTTAACAACCAGAACAGCATAAAAATAATATAATTTTTAGTATTAGCACCACTGACCACCTCTAAAAATAGTGAATCTTAACATCTAAAAAAAAAACAATCTCGTAAAAAGATTTGTTGATGACAAAGTCTGTCCGAAATTTAAGTATTCACAAGAATTAGTTTTCCGACCAGCACATTTTAATGTCACATTTAAATATCATCAAGTTTAAGAACACTAACGTGGTGCCGTGAGAAAAGATACACTAGCTGAATTCGCTCTCTTTCTTTTAAAATAGCACAGTTAAATCCATTCCTAGCGGAATAAAACGAGTTGATATACCGGTACTCGGGTTGCTATGCCGACATTTGTGCTCTCTAAAATAAAAAATAAAAATTATTTAGTTTCTTTTACAAGAGAGTTAGAGTTAGTTTTTATTTTTAAATCATTAAAATAAGATGTTTTTTTTTGTTGTTTTTTTAAAGAAAAGAAGAAAAAAAAAGATTAAAATAAAATCTTTAAAACAAGTCTGGTTTTATGAACATACTTCTATGAGCCTAAATAAGACTTCGAGCAATGGGAACAGCAATCGGTACCGGTAGTGAATTTGGACCTTGTTACAATGAGGGCAGGGGGCGTCCATTAATTACATTTAAAAAATAGGGTGTGGGGGAAGGGGGTTTGCAAACGTTTGACAGATGTTGACAAGGTGGAGGGAGGTGGTTTAGATTTGTTGACGTCAACAATCTTGTTTTCTGTATTAAAATGTTAATTTAAAAAATTTACTGGTTATTAAATTATTTTTTTTAATGAATAAATGTAAATGAGTGTAAAGTTAAAGAGTCATATAATTTTTAGGCTTTTAACAACATAAGATTTATTTAATGTGTGTCTGTGCACTGCAGATGGCTGGTCAGATTGTTAGCACACTTTGTTAGTGCAAGAGAAGTCAAAATTAGGCCTAGCTTCACCTGTAGATTCTGTCATGTGCAGTTAAGATAAATGATATTGATCGAGTAGGAATACGATATTTTGACGTAATTAATAGACGGAGACGACCCCTAATATGAATATTTATTTATTAATTTATTAGACTTTTTACTTTGTTACTTTTTAATTGTAGGGAAAAAAAGGACAATCAAACGAACGTGTCGGTTAGAAACAACTATGTTAATATATATATATATATGAATTATATGACACCCTTCCGTCTTGGCGAGATGATGGAGTAGCGACGTACACTTCATGAAATAGCTCACTAGGCCATATTGACTCCTGGTTAGACTTGGCCTTCCGTATTGTTCTTTTTGGTGTAAGGGAAGGGCTTGAAGGGTTTTGTTATGCGCATCTTGTGCCTTTTTGACTCCTTCATACACTGCTGGTCGCCAGCTGGAACGTTGCGCGATCATCTCCCATATGTTGGCTTCTCTCATGCTCCTTTGGCAAACGTCCATAAATCGCAGCCATGGCCGTCTGATGCCAATATCAAGAAGTCTTGCCCCTGACGCCAATATCAAGAAGCCATGGCCGTCTGATGCCAATATCAAGAAGTCTTGCCCCTGATGCCAATATCAAGACGTCTTGCCCCTGATGCCAATATCAAGAAGTCTTGCCCCTGATGCCAATATCAAGACGTCTTGCCCCTGATGCCAATATCAAGAAGTCTTGCCCCTGATGCCAATATCAAGAAGTCTTGCCCCTGATGCCAATATCAAGAAGTCTTGCTCCTGATGCCAACTCTCCATACAGCAGATCCTTTTGAATACGGCCTTCCTCCATTTTCCTTACATGGCCTGGCCTAACCAGCGAAGGCACCTCTTGCTAAGACTACAGATGCTATGTTCCAAGACCTCTGCGTTAGGCACCTTGTTCTGCCATTGAATATGTAGGTACCAGGTAATCTCTTATTTTAGCGCAATTAATTATTTCTAGTGAAATAAATTAATAACTTCCTATTTACCTCATGGAACTACATTAAAATTATTTTTTAAAATTAAAATACCATCTTTTTGTTCAAATACAACAACCAGTAAACAAAGTGCATGAGATCAAAGAAAGAGTGCATTTCATTCATGAATCTTTTGTCATTCAAGGCGCAATTATGGTAAATCAATGAGAAATCCTCTGGGTAATCTGGTAATCACTTCAAGCAATTATTTCCAATATTCATTCTTCCCCTGTCTCATTTTGTTCTCAATACGTTACTTAAAGACTAACAAGAACTATTTAAATTAACATTAATCTAATCTCTCTCATTTAAGAAAGTCAAGTGGTTTGTTTTTTTAATAATTTAAATACAAAGGCTTATTAATAGAATACTTATAACCAGTGCTTTTTTTGTAAAAAAAATTGGTGCCGGTACTCAGTGATGGATTGCCTAACTTTTAACTACTAGTTCGCACCTCGATGTAAGCTAAATCACAACTGCAAAGATACTAAATGTCTAAAACAATTTTATTTTATAATTAACCAACTTAAATTGTTTCAACATTACTTTATTAGTGTACCCCGGTACCCTATTAATTAATAATAAACGTTAAAATACAAGAAAAGTAATAATTTTTTCCCGTACCGGCACAAAAAAAGCACTGCTTATAACTTACTTACCAGGTACTTATTTTTCTTTCAAATACATGCTCAGAATAATTATGATGGTTTTTAGTTCTAACTAGAAACATTGTCATTTCTAAAGACTTCTTAAGAGGTGATCAGAAATATTTGTTTAAATATCTACACATTTTTTGTATTCTATATCTTTTGATTATATTCTTTAAATTATAATTTTAAAAATATTACGATTATAGTCCCGGTATTAGAGCTCAGTTGGGCAGTTATGGAAAATAAAATAAACTCCGTCTTGAGTCTATAAACACAAGTAGATGAAAACATAAGCCATCGTTTTATTTTGAACTCCTAACATAGCATGAGAAAAGATTATATTACTATTACTTTTTGTCTGTTTTTGAACACTGAACGGTCTTTGCCCACAACACATTAGTTGTTTTCATTGTCTTATTTTAGGTATTATTACCCTTTGTTTCTTATTTTCTGTGCCATTTGAAACAATGCATCTAAGTCAATGGTTTTAAATGTCTTGTTTAAATTGTTAAAATGTCTTGGTTTAAATACATATTTATTTATGAGCTGAAAATGCATATGTACTATGTAATAAAAAACATTTCCATTTGATGGATCAATAAAGAATCTTATCTTAAGTCTATCCTATCAATAGCCATATTTTTTCCTTTTTATTTATTTAAATTAGCAACAGGGATCAATAAGTTATTTAATACACAATACCCAGGCGTTAATGGACAGAATTTAATTTTTTTTTAAAGAAAAAGAAACTTGCATATAAATGAATGTCTCAAGATATATAGCCGTGGTAATGAAAAACGAGACATAACAAGAAATTTAGTAATTCCAAATTTTATTGACATCTCCTTGCATGTTAACATGGCATCAACAAATATCAGAAGGTTAAGGAGGACAACATAATTTAAATATTACAAAATATATATTACCTTACCTCAGATAGAACTATTATATCTCATATATACAAATCACTGACATTCTAAAAGTCATCCTGCATGAATTAACTAGAATCATACAACATTCTTGCCATCCTTTCTTGTACTTCCACATGGGGTATAATACTTTGAATTTTGAAACATTATTTTGCCTGCACTTCCCTAAAGAGTGTTAATGCATGACAAGAAACCAAATGATCATCTGAATATTTGGGTAACATTTCACTTGACAAGCCCTAACTTTTTGGCTTCTGTCTCATACACTAACAGTCGCCACATCTTTACAACAAACACCTCAGCTTCTTCATCAAGGATCTGAAAATAAACAAGTAATAATGTAATTTAAAAAATGTACAGTCAATTTTAATTATAGATCTAATTCTGTACACAGAAAAACATACATTTTCATTTTTAAATCATCCCATGGATAGATTTTTTCTTTAGATGTAAAAATTATTTTAAACAAATTTGTATAGAAACGAGAGTAAGAACATACAGATAAAAATAACAGCAGACAATAGGCCATTAATGGCTGCTTCTGTGGTGTTCTGTGATATAATCAGCAAATCAGCAGTTGTTTTTTTAAAGGGGGATAATGAATTGGATTCTTCAGATTATTAGATATATAGAAAACCAAGGTAAAAATTTTCATAGTTTTTTTTTGTGTTACAACCTGTGTGACTAGGATGTTGGCCGCTGCCTACTAAAGAAAAAACTTATTTTAGAATGATTTCTTTATGAAATTTCTTTATGATTTTGAAGATAGTTTTGTTGGCATTACTCATGGTAGTGATAATTACGATGGTGGATCTAGCACTAGTAGTATTTGAAGTCCAAGTTCTAATAGAGTTAGTAGTGGATAATAGGGTACTAAATGAATTTAATAGACATTTTATAAATAAATATCTAGGTAATCAATTGTATTTTTTGTATAAACCTAAATAACTTTTAAAATATTTTCTAAACAGAAATGTTTTAGATGTCTGAAAAACATATTTAGATGACAAAAAGGATTCTAACAGTCAGTGTGCATGTGAGATGAGGAAAGCAAGTTGTACACTGTTGAAAGGTCAAGGTCATATTCACAGAATTCCAACATTCATCATACAATTATTTACTCTCAGAATATCTGTACTTCATTTTCCATTAGTTTTGGTTATATTAGTGATACATATAATAAAAGTTACTTAGAAAGTTTGCATTTGACAGTTCTTGGGTTTAAATAAGACTTACCATAGCAACATCATTCTGAATACTTTGAGGGACACTTCTGGCAACAACTTTCTGACAAATAAATTCTGTTAATGTTGGCTCTTCCTCTCCAATGTATTCAATAATTTTTTTAGTCACCCATGGCTTAATTCGCTTGTCCATTAAGTTCTGTACATAGAAAAAGTAGTTATGTAAAGTTAGCATTTGTAATTAATAACAACCAATGTCAGACTATAGGTGTGCTCCATGGAAGATTTTTTTTTTTTTTTACAAAGTAATTAAAATACAACAATCATTCTACCACCTATACATACATTTTATCTACTGGTACCACCTAAGTTACAACTGTCATTTTTTATGTAGCCTTATTTGGCTAATGGCTGACAATAATTAAAAATGTATTCAGTTTAAAAAAAAAAAGTTTAAAAAATGCCATTACCTGATCGACTATATCCCAATCTACTGTATATGCATACAGTTCCTCCTTTGCTGTTGGAATACTCTCAATTAACTGTTTGATTTTTTGCCTTTTCTCCTCTGCAGTTGCCTTTTTGTCACTTGGTGTTGATTTCTCATCATCATAGTCGAGGGGTACCAATTTTCTCTTTTTGGGTTCCATGTTGTCATCATCATCCTGATTAAAAACTTCTCCAATGGTGAATTTTTTTCTTTTACCATCTAAGGTTAAACTTGCACCTGGTAAACTTGATGAGTCTGGGCTTGCAACAGGAGCTAAGGAGACATTTAAATACATAGTTTTGGAAAAGCTCTTGGTTAAATGGTTGGATACAAGTAGAGAAACAATTTAATTTTTTGTGTTAATCTTCCTTAACAACTGACAGAGCTAAAAGACATTAGGAACAGTTTCAATCTAAAAAGGAACCCCTGAAATTTCTATTAAAATCAAAATACTAAAAGTTCCCAAATTCTTACAATATGATTCCTTGCCCAGTTTACTCTCAGAATATGGATATGTAATTACAAACCTGTTTACTCTTACGATTTTGGCGTACAATGTACGATTTTTAGATGTCTTTTATGATTGTACGACGAGACCCACCAAAACTACGATTTTCAGAGGCCAGGTGAAAAGTATTAGGGTAATTTTCTGATTTAAAAAAATGTAAATAATTTTGATTGTTGGAGTTTGAGCCCTTTCTAATAAAGATCTGGCAGCCAATGGACCGAGAAAAACGATTGGTTGTGCAAGAGGTTAGATAATTTGACTTTTATTGGTACCGGTAAACACCATATAGATGCCCCCCCACCCCCCCAAAAAACGAGTTTATTTGCTTTGTATGACATACCGGTAACTATTTCTTGCGGCTGACCGCGGAGAGTACATATTTCATAAGATCTGAGAGCAAGGTTTCTTTCAGCTATGTCTGGGGGGGGGNGGGGGGTGGTGGTGTCCCCCCCCCCCCGAGGAAAAAATGTGTCCAACAATAAATCAACTGGCCCCCCCCCCCCCCACCCCGAAAAATTTCTGTAATAATCACTGTCTGAGAGGGCCTTGAAATTGATAAAACGCAAAAAACAGCTGTACGATTTTTAATACCCCTCTTCCTTTCACCCATTTACAGTTTTTCATCCTTATCAGCCATCAGTTAATTATCAGGAAATAGGCATAATGGATATTTATTATTATTTAAAAAAAAAAACAGCTTTTCCTAAAAATAAATCTCAATTTACTTGGTAAGTTGTTGCTTTTTTTAAAATGATGCCCCAATTTTTTACCGTGTAATTAATTCTTATTTAAATACGTTTTATTTTATGCTGATCTGACTTGGAGTTTGAACCACCTCAAATTTCACCAGTAACTTTATTTTTAGCAATGACTGTGATCATGTGACCTGCACTTTCACCTAAATATTATTTTATAACAATGGCTGATACACATCTGCAAAACAATGTGTCCCTCCCTCCAAAAATAATAACCCATGCTTTTTTGGGGTAAAATTTCTTTTTTTTCCGTTCATATTTTATCATCCTTTAAAAAAGTAAAATAAAAATAATGTAACTTTGAATCTAAGCAAAATTTAAATTAAATTTTACATGTTTCTTAAATGTACTTCCTTTTTAATTAAGTTAGTTTAAAATCTTCATTTTTCCCCTTCAAAAAAAATACGGATTTGTTATAGAGCAGTGGTTCTCAACCTTCCTAATGCAGCGACCCTATAACACAGCTCCTCATTTTGTGTCGATCCCTAACCACAAAATTATCATCATATACTAGAGTATATGCGTTTTCTGATGGTCTTAGGCGACCCCTCTGAAAGGTTTGTTGGACCCCTCAAAGGGGTCGCGACCCACAGGTTGAGAAACACTGTTATAGAGTCTAAGCTGATAGGGTCATCAAATGGGAAAGTCAGTAACACCTGCTGCCTCAAGTGTCAAACTTTTTTTGACACTTTTAATAAATAAACAATTTAATTTGTAGCCCATCCCTCTCCCCAATGCACATACCCCATCCCTTGTTATTTTGTCATAATTATCTCCCCCTACCCAGTCTCTGCAACACTAATCACAATTGTGTGGGGGGAAAGGGGGGGGGTGTCCTTGGAGAACAGGTGCAGGACAAGCTACCTTGAATGACACTAGCAATCAACAGCTGTAGGATTGGCTTGGCATCTATCTTCTGTGAGTTTGATCCAGTCATTCCCCCCCCCCCCCCAACCAAATCATTGTTTTGAAAAAATCAGAGGCCTTCAATGGCGTTTTTTTTGTTTTTTTTTTTCTGGGGGGGGGGGGGGCCTCCACGAAACTCTTTATGGAAATATGCTCATTTTAACTATGAAATCTAACCTAGAAATCTACTTCAGGCAATCAGTCTTTTCTTATATTTCACTGATGTAATGTGTTGTTTAATTTCTGAACATCCACCATGACCAATACTAAAAACATCATTGCAAGCTGTGCACTCGGCTTCACTGTCATAGCGTCCCTTTTTAATATAGTTCTATTCTTTGGAATACTCCGCCATAAACTTGCCAAAAACTTACATTGACGCTTGGGCATTATTATTGTCTACATGACAAGATAATATAAAATTAAAGAATAAAGTTCAACACCTAAAACAAACACCTGTCACTCTGACACAAACAGGCCTGCATGGATCACACATAAGAGTAACACATTACACTAGTGTTAGTGGAATCAAAATTGTTGTGCACAGCTACATGCTCCCCCACCCTCCCTTTGCAGCTTCAAGTCTCATTCCCATGTCTTTCACTAGACATTTACATATAAGATCTAGCAGCAGGGACACTGGTGGAGGGGGAACAGTGCAGCCATCAGGCAAGCCCACATCATTACTGGCACTGGCTACACAGCTAGCCAAAATATTATTTGAAGTTATATTATAAATTTGGAAGTTTTAGTGATTAGAAAATGTGTTTGGAGAGACTTTTTCGAGACAATGGGTACCATCTTGAAAAAACGGGACAATCCCGTTTTTACTGGACGTTTGGTCACCCTACCCTACCCCCAACCACAGCTATTGATTTGCCCTCTAAATAAGATTGTGTTGGATATATGATTTTTAGGTCTTTAATGTTTTTACAAATAAAATTGCGCTGCAATTTTAATAACAAAAGTATGAAAAATATTTTTAAAAAAGCAATTACTTTAAAAAAGCTTTTGGTGTATGATTCTATAAAATTGCTGATTCTAATAAGCATTGATACAGCTGCAAACATTGTTTTAATCCACAACACCAGCAAGCACTTCAAACAGCTAATTAAAACAAAAGAAGGCAGTTAATGGAATGCACTTCTTTTCTTATATTTTCTATATTACAATAAAAGGGTATATTCATTGGGCTCATCGGTGATACCAGATGAGGAAATCTGGTTACACAAACGTATATAGAAGCCTAATTACTTTGAATGAACAATTATTCATATATATGGATTCAACGTGGGTCCAAATATTTCCCAGTCCTAAATACACCAGTGTTGCCCTGTCCTAAATACACCAGTGTTTCCCTGTGCTAAGACACGTGTCTCCTAAACAATTTTCATTCTGGTAAGGTTAAGAAATTCAATGTTTCAGGATTAAACTTACACAAAGTAAAATTTGTTTGTAATACAATGAATGAAAAACAATAATTTTGATTAATTTAAAAAAAATCCACTGTCTAAACCTCTTTATATATATATATATAGAGAGAAACAGTAAGTACATTCGTTCATTACCTAAAGCTGGGCTCGGTTAAATTATTGTTTCCCCCAACGATTTTCGAATTGCCGCATGATGTTGGGAAACACTGCAATAAACCTTTGTATAACATCGTTGTCTAAAAATAGGACTAATAGCTGGCCATAACTTAATAGATCAAAGTCTTCAATGTGGAAGATCGTACATTACATGCTGCCAGTTCTTTTCTGTGTGATTTTTATCTACTATTTATAAAAACAAAATTATAACAGACTAAATTCACTACCAATTTGATTTTGATGCCATCAGTATTTGTACTAAATTTTGATTTACTGAAACATCTAATATCGCTAAATGTAATTTAGAGTGGGTTATGTGTATTGTTGAGAGCAATGGCTTTTGTGATTCTTGGTTACCGAGCATGCGACAGTCACGGCGCGGGAGAAGTCATT
>CAXITT010000022.1:1015015-1055194 GCA_964033795.1 Lymnaea stagnalis | reverse complement strand
AAAGGGCTACTTCAATAATTTAGGTGATGTTCATGAAATAAAGGAGAGCGGTGAGGAGGGTTATTTAAAGTAATCTTGACAAAGTGGTGTTTCATAGAATATTCCCCGCGCTAATTTCTTGGATGGGTATCATTTCAATTGTATGGGTATAGCAGACCTGTTTACTCTTACGATTTTGGCGTACAATGTACGATTTTAAGGTGTATACATGTTTATACTGTAGGTTTATTATTTTACAATTAAGATTTGAAACGATTTTGTGATGATATTGTACGATTTGAAGAGTTTGAGGGTAAACAGATCTGTAATTATGGGCAACTGGATTCATTTTATATTTGTTTTTGGTATTTTATTGATACCGGGTACTTATCAAATTTACAACAGAAAAAAAAAAAGCTGAGAGGCCACAGCATAAATGCACTTATGAGCTCTGACAAAATGACATAAGAGCCTCATAGGTCAAATTTTTTAAATTTTTTTTAAAGAGTGAAATACTTTTGACTTGTGTCATTGATAATGTTAATTATTGTTAAAATTACTGCTCCAGCTAATACAGTTGATATTGTTAATATTTTTACAAAATAAATTGACACTAAAATAGGCTAAGTTCTCATTTATTTGTAAACTAAATATACTTAAATAAAATATTAAGGAAAGTTTAAATAAAAAATTTCAGTTGTCATAGTTTTAAGTAATATAAATAGCAGAGACAATCCATAACACATACCTATTCTTATCTTATTAGAAGCAGAACTTGTATCAGCCTCACGAGACCTAGATGGCAAATGAGCCCCAGGTAATGACGATTGGGATGATTCATCCATAAACAGACCAGGGGCACTGATACGTGAGTCAGTAGATATTGGAGATGTTGACAGTGAGGGTGAACGCTTGAGTTCTGGGATAGCAATAACAGGTAAAACTGGTTGCTGGTGATGAATCCGTGATGGCTTAGGCGACTCAACAATATGTTTTTCAGGTTCTGGAATGGGCTCTGCCTCTGAATCAGATTCAACTACAGCATGTGTTGGCTGAAGCTGTTTGATTTCCTGCAAGTGTAGACGAGGCTGCAGATGTTCCTCTTTTTCTCTCTCCATCTGAAATAAGTTAAGATTCTTTCATTGTTGAAAGTTAATAGCATTTCTAAAATTTTTTCAATAAGGTTATAAATATTTAGTATGGAATTTATTAATGGAAACAGTTGTTTTATTTTTTTAAAGATGACTTTAATGAAGATTATAAAGAAACGTAATTTACTTCATAAACTTTAGTAAGCAAATCAATAATAGTTTATAAAAAGTAAGAAGCTAACCAATGACTAGCCATCAGAGTTTGAAGAAAAGCTTACCCTAGCTACTTCAGTTTCAGCATCTGGGTGACCTTCATCAAACAGTTTTCTTTTAATATCTTCAAACTCTTCCTTCTCCCTTTGTCTGTCTCGGTTATCAAGTTCTTTCTCTTTTTCTCTTTCCTTTAATCTTCTCATCAGCCCGCTACCTCTGTAAAATCAATTTAATGCAATGGGGGTCAAATTTAGTTATCAGGCCAAAAAAGTTGTATTTTAGCTGCAACTTCATAATATCTTAACAGCACGACTTAAATAACTTATACCCATTCATCTTTCTTGTCAAATATTACTGACATCCAGAGCTTTATAAATAATAGTTTTACAAAATCATGTAATTATCATACTTAACTACACTGACATGAAAAAGAAATACATGTTTCACAGCATCATCTTTTGTTTGCCATTTTAAGTCTAAGAATATACTAGTAACAAGATTAAGATACAACTTTTTATCTCAATTCTTGATCTGGAATAAAATTAAATCAGACACAGTTGACATTGTGCATTCCCAATCTGCTGCTACATGTCCCAGATAAGACTTTACTTTCCAATGTTTTTTTTTTTACATACTATTTTATCAATGTCAAAGGGTTTATTCCAACATTTGTCTTTAAAATTGAACTCACTTGTAAAATTTGGGATCATCTCGCAAATCATCATAATCCTCTAAAAATTCTTTCAATCGCCGTGCTTCTCTAGACTGTTTTTTAGAGGACAAAATTGTTAATTAAAGTATGTTAAAAAATTATATGATTATTCATTTGAACACATTTTGTAAAGAAAATTTGAATAATATGCAGAAATACCATACATGAAATTAGATTATTATTTATAGAACATAAAAAATGTGTTTTAATAAATTATTTATTACTAAACCAGAAAAGAAAAAAAAAACAACAGATGTTGAATAATGGAATTACCTCCTCTGCCTTCCTTTCCTCTTCTCGCTCATTTTCTTTTTCATATTCCCTTGATTTTTTCCGTTCCCTGCCTTCCCAATTTTTTAGCCTCTGGAATAAAGAGATAACAAGATTTATTATATGTAATAAATGAAAACTGTCAATTTCAACTCATCTCAAAAGCCAAGACTATATTCATAATTACAACTCACAACCAAGAACTCAGCAGTTATTCTTAAGGCACAATTATTCAACAGAAGTCTTGCTACAGACTAATTTTAAGAAACAACGAAATGCTCCAACAAGGATTGTCAGGACTGAAAAAAAAATGTGTCCATGGTAACACTGTTACAATCAGCAACACTTTGTACTTCAGTGTAACGGAGTGCACTGTTCACAGTATACATTAATTACAATCACCTGAAGATCTAAGGAAAGACAAACTTGAGGAAAGACAAATTTGTTTACATTGAACTGACGACTATCACTTGGGCGCTTGTAGGACAACAACCATCATTGCAGAAGCAGTTATTGTTTACGTTTTAAGGTTCATCTCCATATTCCTGAATGGATTTCAAGGGGTTTTCATATTTCTGTCATACATTTGTAACAAGAGAGTTCTCAACTTGAACATGCCCCATATGTCACAATTTATAAGATCTCCAGCGTCAAAATACTACAAACCGACAGCACCGAAGTTGCATAGTGTCCACTTGAAAGAGTCGCCCCTTCAGAAGTCACAAGCAACTGACAATGGAAATGATCATAAAATTTAGTGAAGAGAGCCATGCCGGAGAAAAGCTGCACTTGGGGCAAAGTCTGAAAATGCTGCCACTCATATATAGAAAATGGTATCGCCAGGAAATAGATAAGTAAAGTGCAATTGGACCAAGGGTCGAGAGCCCACTTCAAACCCATTCACAAGGTCAGATCCTCAGAATGTGTCTTGAGACATGTCAGGTTGACCGATCGGTCATATCCATTCATTTTACTCATTCCAAATGATCTTTTCTGGCCTATGATAACAATCCAGCTTAGACGACAATCCAAAGAAAAAATGGGGTACAGACATAAGAAGTGTTCAAGGTCTTGGAGGAAAAAACACGAACTCCATTCAAACAAAAAAGCCATTACTCAGTAAAAATTTCAAGTTACTCTAACCCCAGAGTTATTCAACCAAAGTCTTGCTGCAAACTAATTTTAAGAAACTACGAAAACACTCAAGGATATACAAGACTGAAAAAAATATGTAAGAGGAATGAAAAAAAAAAAATTCCCGTTCTTTAGGACCATCAAAGTACCTTATAGTTATTCGAATTTCTCACCTCTTGGTAAGCAGCTTCTTTCTCTCTGAGCTTTTTTTCTAACTTCCTCCTTTCATACGCCTCCTCTTCTTCTTCTATCTCTTTTTCTTTCCGCCTAAAAAGATATGAAAAAATAATAATAATACCTTGTAATAAATCATGTTTGTACCTTCGAAATTCATTTAAGTGATCAATAACAAATAACAGAATTATAACTTTTGTAAATTTTAAAAGTTATTAAGTAACCACTAATAGATATGTATGGGACTTTTCAGCTTTAATTTTCTCAAGTCATTAAAGCCTCGTTTTTTTTAAAAATTGTTAGTATAATATGACTATGTCCTTTTGTACCATTAATTGGGAATTCGAGTTTAATAGGGAGAGCTGAAGACATGACAAAAGACAATACAATGGCCTTGTTGACAAAACTTCTAAATAACATACATTTATGCTGCTAATTTAACACATCCAGCTAATTTGGTTTCATGCGTGGCAAAATATGTATAGTTCATAAGTAGAACTGCCAACTCTCCACACAATCCTAAACTAATCACATCATTACACCGTACATACCAAACACATCATTACACCGTACATACTAAAGTCAGGACTTAGAATGTATATAAAATTATGAAAAAACATAACCGAATAATGTTAACACTATCTAACAGAAAGCTTACCTCTCTCTAGACCTATCTCTGCTTGTCATCTCTCTGGAACGTGACCTTTTTCTAGACCTTGATGGAGGCGGAGATGATGATCGTGACCTTGACCTAGAAATTCGTGTGCTGGCCCTGTCTCTATCTCTATCTCTGTCTCTAGTTAGGTCTCGCTCCCTTTGTTCACGCATCCTTTCCATACGCTCTCTTTGACGTTTCTCCTCTTGGCGGCGATGCTCTCTTTCACGGAGAATACTTCGCTCCCTGTCTTTGCTGTCTCTTTCTTTATCATCATCATCATCCTAAAATTGCAAAGAGCACAAACACATCTTAAAGTTGAACCACAAAATAGCTGGAAATAACCACTATATTAAAGAAACATGTATTGATAAAAAAAATAATTAAAAACGTCTAGCTAGACAAACTGTGACACAAATGTTACATGATCTTCAAAACAAGGAAAATTTTGACAAGTCAAATTTATTTCAACTAAATTGTTTCAAAAAAATAATGTCCCAAACAAGGTGTCCCTTATCAAGATAAAAAAATATAATACAATGATAACGAGCTCCTGAATGATGTTATCAGCTGTTATGGAATTAAATTTTTAAAAATATTTAAAATGAGGGATGTAAAAATGTGTGGTTAAAAATCTAAAAATGACAAATTGTCATCAAAATTAAAAAATAAATTATATTTGTGAATGGAAAAATTAACTCTAATCCTTATGATTTAAGATAGGTGTTTTTTTTAAGTGTAAACAAGAATAACATGGACTGTGCATGTACTAAACACAGGGGTGTATAATAATCTTACATATCCCCGACCTCACAGCGACCTCCGCTGCATTTTTAATTGTTGATTCCTCTGGGCGATTATCTGCACATGATGAAGCTAAGCCAGGGCCCAAAAACTCATACGTGTGTGTATGCCTGCTGCTTGACATAAAAGGGGCCATTATGCTTCCATTTGGCCAAAGGTAAGGCCAACATAATTTTAAAACATAATAGTGCAAAATACAGTACAATGGAAAATAGTATGTATTCATAATTTAAATACTGATGGAAAAAAAAAACACAAGAGTAAAATTTGATTTCTGCAATACATTAGCACCAAAGGTCATCACATATATTTATGCAAAATAATGTCTTATAAAAATTTTGAGAGGTGTATCCGATAGAGTTTTACTAGACAATTAGGAAGAATCATATACTATCCGTCACTGACCAGCAAAAGTTTCATGCCTCTTAGGTTCCCCAGAGATCATCCACAAATACAGGCATAAAATGTCATATTCAAAATGATGGTCACGATGTCTACTCCTTAAGTTGTTTACTCACCATAAAATCTAACAGCACCCATAGACCTAAATAGACCATCTCAAAAGTAAATGTAGAGGCACTCACTTGTATTTTCCCTGTGCTGTAATGGTCTCATCATCTCTCTCTCATGTGTATCAGTTTATCCAGAGCTCAAGATTGTGTTTCAAATGTCTTATATTACTTAAAAAACATAACATAAGCAACTAAAACCTTTGAGAATCTGAAGCTTTTAATTGAGATACTTGTTCTTAAGTTGAGAAAAAAAATGCAAATTAAATTGTTTTTTTTGTAGTTTTTTTTTTGGAAATGCAAGATCCACCTTGACATGTTTATTTTACCTCAGTCCATTAGATTTTTATTCCCTCTGGCAAGCTGTAATGTATGAGATCACTAGATAAACATGTTATCCAAACACTTACCACCTCCAGCACTTTCATAATATTTATGCATGTGTCTCGGCGGCTTGCCATTTAGCAGAATCTAGTGGTTTTTTGGTAACAAAAAATGCCTATTAAAATTTCTCATTATGTAGAGAAAGGTTATCAATTGACACAAAATAAACTCCAATACTACCAGATACTATTTTCATAACGCATCTGTCATTAAAGGGGGAACATTTTTCTTCCACTCTTTTTATCTTTGTTATCCCAGGTGTGGAAAAAAAGGAAAGAGAAAAAAAGGAACGATATATTTTTAAAATTTCAGATTTAAAAAAAATTAAATCTGCGCCTTTAAAAAGATTCTTAGTAAGAACAGTGACATATTCAAAATGTGTTTGCTGGCAGCTACTTGAACTTGAGTCTTTAATAACTGTCTGTGGACCAAAAACTTGGAGTGGTTATGGGTCATAAAAAAAAAATCATGTGAAGCACCATTCTCATTTGCACCCACCTTGTGTCTGTCACGGAACTTGTTTATTTCTCTGTTAATAATCTCCCGTTTCTCATCTTCCATTTCCATGTCATCAAAGCCCTGGAAATAAAAAATTTAAATATGTAAAAATTTGGAAACCCCTTAAAATATAAGAAAAAAATTAACCCTCATGAACTGATTAAGTACTAAATTTACATGAGATGCAAATTTACAAAGCATTCATTTTTTAAATCACTTTCAAACTGTTAAGATTACATGAGATGGAAAACAGATGACAAATTTATGCCTTTAATTAATTTTAATTATCACTCTCCAATCAATGTCTACAGACCTGGTTACATTAGAAATCCCAAAATAGTACAATATAGTCTCAGAATAGTACTTAACCATCTCAAAATCATCAATACCGTGTTTAATAGTAAATAAATAACCGTACAGTATAAAGCATACAATAACTATTCGCATCGCTTGCATGTGAAATTAAGGTGACTTCTCAAAGTAGATGACTGAAATCTAGATATTTATGTACGGTGCATATTGCAAATAAAAAGGTGACCGTCATTTGCCACTTAAATATACTTAAATAATGTGGTTGGTAGGGGAACTGAAGTCACTAGAGCAAAAGTGGGGGGTGGGGTTAAGAAGGAGCCCCTTCCCAGAATTTTTTCTATAAATTCAAAATCTAGGGATGCATTTTTGGGTATACCTGATATAGTTTTGCATCATGCTACACTTAATCGTAATGGTTGCAAAAAATTAGATACCCTTTACTGAGTTGTGTTTACATAAATACTTTTTATTTTTAGCAGTTACTAAATAGTAAAACTGTCTTATAATTTTATTTCTTAATTCAATCTATTTTTTTAATTAGTCTAAAAAGGGGCGGATGCACTGAAAAATGATTTATAGGCCTGTATATTTAAAATGTAGCTTTATGCCACAAATGAAACTAATCGCTAATTGAATGAAGGGTTAAGTTCATTTGTGATACATCCGGCGAGCCACAATATTTTATGTGGCTGGACACAAATTGACCACCCTTGCATTAAGTATTTTATTTTCCGTTGACATGGAATAGTTCAAATAACTACCGCAAGTTGTACTGGTGTAAAATAAATAACGCTCCATCTACACATGCACAAGATGGAAATGCGAGTAGAAAGTCTTTAAATGAACATAAAATAGCAAGTACTTACTGTATCTTTTGCATGTAAAAGAAGATCTTTGTCTTTCTTTGGTAAAGTCTTTTCCTTTTCAGGCGCTGGAAACAGAATTGAATAATAATGTTCATGTTTAATTTTTTAATTATAATAAAACATATTCATGTTAGCATAAGTAACTAAGAGCTAGTTGACAGCAATTACCTGGCTCTGACAGCTTAATAGGCTCCTTAGCAAGTTCAAAGGCATATTCCCGCATGATGGCTTCAAGGCCAGCTGAAGCAACCCTATCCTCTCGTTTGCTATCTTCATCCAAGTCCTCTGATTCCTCATCTTTAATTTCCTCTTTTTCTTTTTTAACCTCAGGCATTTCATTTTCTTCTTTCTTTTCACCATTTTCCGCAGACTCTTTTTTCTCCACTGTTTCCCCTCCCTTCTTTTTCTTACGATACTCATCTAAAAGAGTTTTTGTTTTAGTATCTACCTTGACCTGCAAAGATTAGAAAGTAGATTATGTCTGCAATATTTCAATTTTTACCATCAAACGCTACATAATACTATGCCAAGGAAGTGTTTGTGTTTTTTTCTGCTTTAGTAATAACTAAGAGTACCTATCATTAGGGGTGTGCCGGATCCGTTTTTTCCAACCGGATCCGGATTATCTTATGCGAAATCCGCCGGATCCGGATTCCGGAATAATCCGGATTCCGGTTTCTCCCGGATTCCGGTACTATTGGTAGATACTTCGGTAAGTCAAGGTGGACTACTACTTTTTGTGTATGGGAATTCGCAATCGGCGCCAAAAAATCAGAGTTTTTAATTTTCCGATGTGTGTGTCTATTTATTATTAAATTAGTACTTTCGATATATATTTGAGTTCCGTTCCATTTGGATAAGTGTCTTACGAGAGACGCCATGTTTCTACGCGTTCGCAGCAGGTTATGCAGCTCGCTCAACCTAATTTCGCCATGGGGTTGGCCACGCCCCCCTTTTTAATGGCGGAAGTTGACGATACTTAGGAAATATTAATATATTATCACTATTTACATCAAAATAATTGATAACTTGTGTTTCAGAATGCATTTAAAGACATTTAAACTGGAATGTTTTAATTTGAGCTTTAACAACCCGGTAGAATCCATATTATAAATGATCAGAATTTACCGTGTGCAACACGTTGTCATTGGCAACCATTCACAGCCACTTGCATAACTGTATCGTAGTACTACCTCAGAGTTTCATTCATAAGAGTTTGCCGTGTGCAAAAACTATTAAACCATTGGTCAGGGAAAGCTTTAATTAATTATTCATGTGCCAAAGTTGAAAGTTTAAACTAAGTCTAAACAGTATTTTAGTGATAAGGCAGGGAATGCGTTGCCTTATATAAACTATATAGTCATTGCGCATGACGGGATTGGTGGAATGAGATCACAGAATGTGGAGATGCAGTCCATGTTAAAAAATGACAAACCAAGTCGTACTTTAAAAATTCATAACTTTAAAACTACAACAGCTAAAAATATGATTTTGGTGTTATAATTCTTTAAAAAATTACATCTTTTCAACTATGCCATTGGTTTATTTTTACAAAAAGTTTAAATTTTCTTATCAAAGTCCCTACACTATTGGCCACTATTAGCGGTGCTGACTCTAGCCTCTGGTATGTACGGAATATTAAACAAGCTCAACGCTCGAAACAATCGATTAATGTATCGTGATCGTGTGGAATTCGGGAAAGAGAATTACTTTTATTTCAGATTATGATCCGGTGAGTCACAAAATCTGGCAAATTCCGAAATCCGGTATATTCCGGATTCCGGTTGTTCCGGATACATGTAAATCCGGCGGAACCGGATTTCACCGGATAGTGCAAAATCCGGCGGAACCGGATTCCGGCACACCCCTACCTATCATACATTTATTCCTGAGATGATTTAGGTGATTATTCAGTTTGCTTGATGGTCAAGCATAATCAACACTGGGAAAGTTATGTTCTCAATAGTCAAAACACAATTCTTAATGAGCACATAACTTTTAAACCATGTAAGCTGTTACCAAGCGAAACTCTAACAATGACATTCATTGAATAATACTCACCATTAGCTTTTTATCAGCTATTTGCCATTCATTCAGCAAACGAATACACCTAAGTGTGGCTTCTGGTTCCTCATACTCACAGAATCCAAATGCTTTAAATAAAAAAATTAAAAACAGACCATATTTTAAAAAATGAACCATACGACTGTAATAAATTTTTTTTTTTTTTTTTTTTACTATTTTATGAACTTCAATTATTTAGATTAAATTGTGAGTTCAAAATTCATGAAAGTAATATAAATTCCTTGAAAGGTACCTTTTAATTTTTTAAATAAAAAAATTAAAAAAAGACCATTTTTTAAAAAATGAACCATACGACTGTAATAAATTTTTTTTTTTTTTTTTTTACTATATTATGAACTTCAATTATTTAGATTAAATTGTGAGTTCAAAATTCATGAAAGTAATATAAATTCCTTGAAAGGTACCTTGTAATTTTCCAGATGCTCCCTGCACCCGTTTCCAACTAAGCACATTACCACATCTTTGCAACATTTGTTTGATCATCATGTCTGGTGCCCTTTCACTTATGTTTCCAACAAAGACTGTTGTTACAGGTGGCTTTTCATCCCTAGAATCAGACTTCAAGAAATAGGAAATAATAATCTTAATGTTTTTCATTGGAAAATCTCACTTAGGCTGAGATGGGTTTAGATATGATACAGACCTGTTTACCCTCAAACCCTTAAAATCGTGCAATATCATCAAAAATCTTTCAATACATTAGATTAATAGTAAAAAATAAACATACATTATATATGATGCATACACTTCAAAATCGTAAATTGTATGCCAAAATCGTAAGAGCAAACAGGTCTGCCTTTGTGTCTCAAACCTCCTTAGTCTTACCATTAGAAGACATACAATTTATTCTCTTTTTTGTGTGTGCATTTAAATCCCCAACATTTCAAGTTGATGGCTTTTATTAAATGTCCAGAAGAATGTATAAAATACAAAAGGTGCCAGTTTTCCTTTATTTTCCATATTCGCTGAATTAATACTGTTTTTAAAAATTGTATTAAACCATCATGATTGCAATTGGGGGATAATTTCTTTAGTCCTGGTGCAAGTGTTAAATGTTTGGCAACGATATGTATCTACTGTGCCTTCACCCATTTATACTAAAATTTAATCTTACTCCCCTGGACTCACATACTAGTTCAATAGTGATTCATTAAGAAGGCACAATCAAATCAACAAGCTTATAGTAATTAATCAGTAATCTGCTTATGAGTATTTTAGGGCAACCTAGAGGAAAGTTACATGTTTTTATCAGCTGAACACCCTGTTGAACTGTGACATCTAACATTTTGTTCACTACTTTTTCATCAACCGCATGGTTAAAATGTAGAGGTTCTTTACCTTTGGAATCTCCTGTGGTACAAGTTTGTTTTGCTTCAATGGTTGTTGCATGGACATTTGGGGTAACTGGGTAGGCATCATATTCATGGGCCTCATCATCTGCAGCAACAAAAAATATTTCACAAATGACATACAGCATGGGTAAAAATATCATAGATAATTTATCAAATTTATAATGATGTGTATTGAAAGACAAAATTATTTCATAATTATGCAAGATCAGGAAGTGGAAAATGGGATTTTGGAGCTTAATAAATTTGCAGGTGATTAATTTAAAATGTGTAAAACAACATCAGTGTAGAATACGTGCTTTTCTGTAGTTGGTCATAATTTCAAAGTGTAGGTAGTAACTGTAGATAATTGGTTACAAGTGGAATTATAACAGACTGAATTAAAACTTGTAATATAATATGTGTTCTATGAAAATCAAAGGTAGGCAATGCATCATACCAACGAATTAGCTATAAATAATTTTCTTGAGTTTTCCAAGCTACCTGTATTCATAAAAATAGTATGCAAGCCAAAAGACTAATAAGGCAAAATACATTCTTGGTAAATAATTAAAGAAAATGATATCAAGCATTTTAAAAAAGCTTACAGGTGCCATCATCCCCATCTGCATGGGCATCATTGAATTCATCCCAGACATAGCTGTTGAGATAAAGAATTTTAATGTCATGTTCTGAAAATATTTGTTAAAATTAAAAACTATTAGATATAATAAAGTGTAAACCCAAAATTAATTTACCAATCCAAGTATTTCTGACACAACTTTTCAGCTTGAGTCTTGAGCATAGAAATAGTTTTTCAACAAATTAATTACCGTTAACCCAGTAAGCTCTTAAATGTATAATTATACAGTTTCCTTTCAAAATTAATGTCTATCATTTCATTTAATTAACTACTGGTAATGCATAGGTAAGTTAAGGCATAAATTATTCTATAAAATATATATGTAAAATAGTAGTACTCATGGGGGTAAATGCAAATCCCTGTGACATCATACGAGGCCCCATCCCAGGCATCCCCATTGGTGCACGGCCTGGAAATGACATTTTCTGAAAATAATTTTAAAATGTTAACATTATTTAATGCACTGATCATTTAAATGAGAACAAATTAAAAATAAAATTTAACTGCATTTAAAATAGAATAGGAGTTACATTAGGGTGACTAAATCATGAATTTGAAAAAAACAGGACACACCCAAGGAGGGTTTGGAGGGGATTACCCTCCAGCCAAAGAGGGGTAAGGGACCTCTGTCTGAAACTTTTCACTGAAATATGTTCATTTTAACTATTTTGAGACCTAGAAATCTTTTTCAATATACATTCACTTTTGTAATTTAATTTGAACTCTAAGGCATATCATAAACGAAAACAATAATTTTGCAGTGAATACTTATTTATATATACATATTTTGCAACATAATACAACACAACTAATAAAATGCAGCCATCACGTGACCGTACATCACTACTGGCACTGGCTAAACAGCTAGCCAAAATATTACTTGAACTTATATTATAAATTAGGAAGCTTTAGTGATTTGAAGATGTGTTTGCTTTTAGAAACGGGACATTTAGGCGTCCCGAGAGACTTTATTGGGACTTTATTGTATGATCGTGAAAAAACGGGACAATCCCATTTATACAGGACATTTGGGACACCTCAAGTTAATATGTACATCAGGGAAATGGCTTTTAAAGCCACATACAATATTAGCAGTCACCAAAAGTTCATCACAGCAAATGACCTAATGAATATTTTATAGCTCACAACATAAATATTGAAATAACAAATGCTGTAATACTTTATTTTTCATGTCCATTTCTTTCCTTAAATATTTTAATTATCACAACACATAAAAGGAAAAAAAAAATATTAATCTTTACATTTTTAAAGTGCAATAAACAGAAATAAAAAATGACTGCTCAACATCTACAATCAAAAGCACACAGACTTATCATATAATCACACATTTTCACACCATTGTCAGTATAGCATCAATCAATCATCTTTTCATTGTAGAATAAAACAAAGTAAAACATCAATGTGAAGACAATAACATGTAGAGACTAGGCCTGTAATACTATTAATCATAAAATAATCAGCTTTTCTTAAGCCAGGCATCCTAAGTTGTCCCTAAGAAATAATTATACTTATTTTGGAAACATACAAGGAAGTAAATTACAATACTAATACAGTGGACATTTTTGTTAATGTTGAAGATATCATTTCATTTGTTCATTTTATTTGGAAGAGAAAATTTTCTTAACATGCAAAGATGTGCATCCCTGAAAAAAATTAACAAGAAATGACGTCATGGCATGGCACCAAATGTCTGCATTAAAAAAATGACATTAAACACAATAAGAAGATGCTACCAGATTAAGTTTAGCCAGTTTAGAATAATTTAAACATTGATAGACAAACTCCCTGGTTAACTACATGAAAAATAGTGCAGTCTCAGTATTTGGCAAATGTCCAGTCACAAGTTTTATGGTTAATAGATATTACAATTACAAAGGTTATATTGTTATAAGTATTATATTATATAGGCCTACAACAAAAGTAATTAAATTACAATCAGCATAAGTATAAGCTAATAATAATATAATAATTATATTAATGGTCAATGCAAAGAGATGGCATCGGGATGTCATTTGCATGTTTTTGTTAAGTTTCTGTTTTGGATTCACTCCCCTTATTTTTTTGTTAACCACTTCGCTACACATGACGTCAAAGCGACGTAACGATCACCCACTTTCAATTACCAAGGATGTCACATTGTCATCATAACAAAGAGGCAAAGAAATTTTCTGAAATACCAAGGACGTCACGTTGACGTCATATTTCAATGCTATATATTTCTTTATTTGTTAATCTATAGAGATGTTAATAAGTAAAGTAAATGGGATAGAGAATGAAATATACCGAAAATGTCTGAATCAGCAAAAATCCATTCCAAAAACCAGGGGTAATGAAAAGGTTAATAGAGTTACTCTTTTCCTGATACGTCAAGTTGCCATCTCTTTTACTTTCATTTACCATAATAATTATAATATTTTAACACTAGTATGTTTAACTCTTTCTGTGCCAACTGTTGATTTGACTGGTCGCGTTCGTGCCAACACACAGTATACTGTCGATATCATTTATGTAGTTTATTTCGTTTCTTGTGGCTCTTAATCCAACTTTTTTTGTTCTTTAACGAAGGATAACTCTTACTACTTCCTTTTTTTTAAGAAGTAGGGCATGTTTGCATGTGTTTTTTCTAATAATAGTTCAATTTGTGTTGAAACTTTTGTAAACAAAGCCCACTCCAAGCATGTCAGCTGTTGCTAGACCACGTAGGTAGTCAATTTTGAAAACAAAAGAACTTTTATTGCTAATTATTGATGCTGAAACAACAGAAAATAACTATGAATCATTTGAATCTGATTCCAATGATGATTTTCAGCATTCTGATGGGTCGGTAAATGCCAAATGGAAATAGTGATAGAATGGTGATTAGTACTGATAGTAATAGAATGGTGATTAGTACTGATAGTAATAGTAATAGTGGTGACTGTCGGCAATTTCATTAAAATTTCAGAACATTTTTAAAATATAAAAATACCACGAAAGTATAGTTATAGAGCCTAGAGAATGGATTAAAAAAACACCCAGATCAACTTTCTAGCTCAAGTAGTTCAAAAGTTATGAATTTTTTTCAAAACCACTTTGTTACTATGGCAACAGTGAGGATTCAGATAAAAATACTCCTAAGTTACAAAAATGGGTATAACTCTGTAACAAAATGGAATATTTTCAAAATGTAAAATGCATTATGATAAAAAATGGATATACTTTTTGGGGATTGAAGCAGAATAGGATATCAGCTACACAGACCGTATGGTAGTCTCATAAGTTCAGATTTGGTGTGCAATTTTTAAAAAATTTGATCTCACAATTTTACCTAAAATTTTTTTTAACTTATTGCTGTTATATTGTTTTATATTTTACATATTATTATTTTCTGTCTAATTTCCTTTAATTTGATATGAAATAGAGCTATCTTGCTAAAAGAAATGTATTCAAAATTAATTAACAGATAGGAGCACCCTAAAAAATTTCCATTGGCCGAATACTGGTCTGGCACGAACGTGGAAAACCCCCTGGCATGGAAAGAGTTAAGGCTTTAGATAATCAAGCCTAACCTAATTCCCAAGTGGTGCTAGGATATTTTATGTATTGTAATTTTTTAAGTTTAAGTCAAGTGTAAACAAACAAAATTATACACTACAGACTACATCATCAAATTCAAATATGCAAATCAGGATTATACATTTGAATAAATGTTGAGATTTCAGTTTGATTCAAGAAGACTGTAACTGTATTAGTTCATTCATTTTCCTACTATATTAAAAGGTTTTATACATGGTAAATGAAATATTTTAAATATAAATAAGTTTATTTTTTATAATTTATTATTATTTTTTGCAATTCAATACCAGGCAGCGCCGCCGAGCTGATAGAAGTCCTACACGTCTTCTTGGCACCGACACTCCAAAAAGTCTCCCTACCGAAGAGAGAGGCTTAAACACTTGTATACTAAGGCCAAATGCCTTAAGTGTTCCTATTTGAAATAAGATGTAGAAAATATTTAAAACTAAAAAAATTGTTGAATTAGCCTATGCTGTCAGTAATACCACGTCAGTCCAAAGTTGTATGCCAGGATGTCCTTACAAGCTGTAATGTAATGGTGTTGGCTACGGATTATCCTGCCCCCTGCTGCACACTACGACACTACCTAACTTCGGACGTGTGCCAAAAAAAATTCAAATCAGGCATTAAATCGAAATATAGGTATGGACTGAATAAGATTTAATTTTGTTTTAGAAGGCCTATCTTTTTTATGGTTGAGAATGAAAAACTTACATTTACTGTTCCTGATATTGAATAAAACTACCAAAAATCCACTGTGAATCAAAATGGCTGAGCGTAGTAGCCGTAGAATGTGTTGGCCAGATTCTGTTCGTTCGACAAACATAAGCCCAAGCAGTGACGTCAGTTGAAAATTAAAAATTCTCATTCTGCTCCACTTAATTATAATACACAACTATGCTGCGCATTGTCATTTTTTGGAATTATTTCTTATTTCAAACGTTTTTTTTAAAAACATATATGATATATTTACTGTATTTAGCAAATTGTCATTTCAGATACCGGTACTAGTTTTGAACTTAGCTACAAGTAGGAATAAACAGAAATATTTTATTTTAGAGCAGTTACTGTTGTTTACAATTTACAACATTGTTTATTTGGACACCTCAAACAAAATCATGTCCTCGCGACACACCTTGTATATTTTCTTGTCAATATAGTATTTCGTTATTCGAGGTATATCTAAACAGGCTTACGTGTAAGAATTTTTGTTAATAGCATAGGCATATGCATCTAAAAACGGATTCAAAGAGCTGATGAAGGTTGTTTACTTAGTCAACGAGAGCGGACTTTCCAGGCTCCTGTAGATAATAATAGGCATATAAATTATAATTATATAAATGCATCTAATTCTTCACGATAGCGCTCGGCCATTAAGTCACCCAGCGTGGACATGCACATTACACACACTGTGCTTAAAAATTAGAGAAATTCTGAGTCACGATCAAAGTGAAGCACTCTTGCGTCACAGCACCAACACTCTGTGCAGACTTTTTCTCCATGTCCCTCCAGCATTTTTTAAAAGACAGCAACAACAAAGTCGTGTAGGTTTGACGGCAAGCTTTTCAATATCACAACACCACCACCCTTCTTGCAAAGGCTCTTCCCAGGGTCTTTATTTCAGTGTTTTTCCGGGGGTGGGGGGAAGCTATGTGGACTTGTTAAGTTGTTTATTACAGAAGGTACCACAGTACACAACAATTAAAATATAAAACTTCAGAATTGGGGGGGGGGGGGCAAATGCCCCTTGCTCTGCCACAAAGGTTCTCATTCGTGACTGCTATTCACCAAAGATGCAGCCATAACACCGCTGAAGAAAAATGAAATAGGTCTACAAAATTTTATAGTTGTCTCTTCCGCGACAGCAAGGAGTTTGCGTCAGCTCTAACAAGATAGACGTCTTGCTGCAAGAAGTTGAGACTCCTCTTTCAAAATCATCATCGTGGGACACGACCTGGAAGTTTTTGAGAACTTCACATGCTTTACATTTCCCATCTGCCGCCCACTCTCCGTACACGAAGAGATGAACAGTGGGATTAGCACTCGTGACCAGACTAAACAAGAGAGTTTGTAACTACTCCAATCTTATATAGAGGACCAAACTCCCCGCCTACCAGCAGGGTTAAATCCAGGGGATAAAGAGTGGGGGAACTGCCCAAGATCCTACTTCCCAAAATAAATGTGTATTTAATTCTTCTTTCTTCTTAGCCGTTCTTACTCCAAATGGAGCATATGCCATCCACAAAACTTTTCCATTTTCCTGGGATATCTTTGCTAGTTCAGCTCAGCTTTTCTCCATTCTCTTCACCTCAGTCTCTTCTCCCCTCTTCCATGTGGCTCTTGGTCTTCCTCTTTTCCCGGTACCTTGTGGATTCCAGTTCAGGGTCTGTCTTGTGATGTTAGTGTTTGGTTTCCTTAATGTGTGCCCTATCCATCTCCATTTTCTCATCCACAACCAATAAGCAAATTTTATTCTTAGCACAACAAAAAGTTCAGGAACGCAGTACCCATGTGTTCTTGCAGGACTAGTGCCCCGACTGCAAGACATGCAGGCTCAGTCTTGTAAGGTGAAGAGGTGAGGATCTCCTGCACGAGTCACAAAGCCGTAACTCGGCAGCTACCATCTGTGACACGACCCAGACATTCTCCTCATTCAGCGTTGGGACGAATTTCTCAAACATTGAGACAATTGAATGTGCCATCCACTCTCAGAACAGACGCATCATTTGGCTCAGCTTCATCAAAAAATATTGTACACCGTCTACAGTCACAAAGACTGCAACGAGTTTGTTCAGGAGACATGACCCATGGGATGGACATGTCTTTGTTTGAAAGACGTGCGCTAAAAAGGTATGAAGACGTCGGCATCAACAGCAACTGGGGGAGGTATGAATACATCATCTCCAACTGCGACTGGCAGGGCTGTGGTGAAGCCCGTTATTTTTTATACCCTCATGTTCTAACAGGTTGTTAAACCCAGGAGGGGGGTGCAAAACGCCAACCTTCTTTAAAGAAAAATGTTCAGGAAATGACACATTACACTTGGACGTTCAACCGTCAACCTCTCCTCCCAAACCCTTTTTTTTTCATTCCTTCCTTTTTTTTTTTTAAGGGGGGGGGNGGGGGGGGGGGGGGGGGGGCTCTCCCAAATTTGTTAATATTTGAAAACTGAAGCGTTGTGCCAAGAGACTCGATACCTAATACGGTACGGCCATATAACTATTATAGATAATGAAGGCGTCGTAAAGCTGTTAAGTAGATTAATGAGACACAACTAATTTGTGTAAAATAAAAAAAAAAACACGATATAGGTTCAAATTTAATGTTTGGGTTAATGAAACTTAATGCATGCATTAGAACAACAACAACAAAAATTAATAAAATTATAAGTTAACTTTACATTAATATATTTATATTCTAGCTATACCTAATAGTAGTAATAGTAAGGAACGTGTAAGTATGGGCACAAGTCACTAACAAAGATCAGAAGAACAGAAAGAAAGTGGTTGGAACAACTACAATATAAAAACCAAGCAGGACATTGCAAATAAATTGCAGCTACTTAAATTTTTGAATTTGGTTTGCAAGGTATGGAGTTAACATACCAAATCTTTTTATTAATTTATTCTCCATGTAAAATTCTATCAGATGTATCACTCACATACAATATTCCAGTAATTACAATGTCCAATTTTCAATATTCCATAATGTATAGCAGTATTGAAGTGTTTAGAAACAGGATAAAGGAATTGTTTATTGATGTTGTACAGGTGTTCTGCAAAACGATCTCCAAAGCGACATCCTGTCCACCCTACGTATAATTTTCAGCGCTTTTTACAAAGAATGGTGTTAAGTCACGTTGGGTCTTCTGCAAATAATGTCATCTTTTATTCTGAATATTTCCAGAGGGTAAGTGAGCTTAACAACTTCAGTCACATAGGGACATGTGTTACAGCTGTGCCATTGGAGCTTTTAATAGCATGCATGTGGCTTCTAACAAGCATGTCCCTCAGACTCTTGTCCCTCCAAAAAGAGGATGTTTTTTTTAAAATCTGCTTGGTGACAGGGTCTGCCATAAGGATATATCAGTTTTTAAGAACTAGGTAACGAGCCATAAGGTTGTTCGGATAAGTTACAATGAATTTAGGCCTATTACCATTGTCACAATTAGTTTCCTTAATCAAATCCTGTCTGGTCATACCTTTAATTCAAGTAACAGCTGATTCTAAAATTGTATCAGGATATATTTTACGTTTGAAAAAAATCCAGTATTTCTGCGTTCCGTCCCAAAAATCCTCATCTTTGCTGCAAAGTTTTCTTAGTCTCCAACCACGGTTGACATGTTTTTTTAAAATCAAGCTTGCTAAATGACAGTGCCGGCGTTGCAAGAGTTACTGGAATTGAACAAAAAATATGAAAAGTTGGCAGGATGATTTGTTTTAAAAGCAAGATTTCTTCCATCAGATCAGTTTCAGGAACATCAAAATAATATTTCATGGAACATCTAAGCTTCAGACAAAATGAAGTAATCCCACAAGACGCTGAACATAGCTTTAAATATCTTGAACTTTTGTTAAGTGACCTGTGAGTCGAGCTATAACAGAACCAATAGCATTGTTGGAAGGGGGGTGTTTAGAGAGAGAAATGTTTCTTATGAAATTGACTTCTTCATATGGATCAGAGGAATCACAAGGGGTGTCCTCAACCTGGTCATCATAGTATCCATAGACATATTTAGTTTTTCTTTCTCTTGATTGGGAATTCAGGACTGGTGATGGCTGGTTCAACTGAACTTTTCACCTCTTCCATAAATTTTGGCCACTTATCAGGAATAGAATGTCATATATTTAATAAATAGGTTCCCCTAAAACCTGTATGTGACTTTGGGCTCAGATTCAGATGAAAAACTTCCTTCACAGCTTCAATTATTCCAGGCAAGTCATTGGAGAAAGGTTGAACAGAATCAAATCTTTCAGTCTAGTGAGTCCCAGAAAGTCCATAAAGCGAAACACCACAAGTCATTTTCTTTAGATTATTCCAGCGTTGTGGACATGCTGAAAAAATAGTGTACATGCAAATTGCTTGAACTACTCTAAGAAATGTCTCAGCATCTGTACAGCTTGAAGCTGCATTCAATACACGTACGTTCAGTGAAGAGATATCCACATGGTGAAAAGATAGACAGAGGGTTTTGCATGAGAAGAATTACTTGAACTCCTTTACATTTACACTTTCCAGGCATGTTTTGCATCATTGTCATATCCCCAATGTCGGCAATCTAAAAGGAATTTTCATGAGTATCAAGAACCAATTCGACCACATCATATGCAGTTTGTGTCGAATAATCAGCAAATGCGAAACAACAGTAGCTGCTTATCAATGGGTGTGGAACATTTTTTTAAAAAATTCATCCTTTGGGGCCGGGTCCTGAGTGATTTACTCAGTTGCCTGGGCCTCTGCCCGCCCCTGCGTTTACATCTTTCAGATTTTCGATGTTATTTTTTTTGCAAATAACACTATCAAATAATTTTCTAACAATCAGTAAAAATCTCTTTCATAGATGATAAATGAGGACAACTTATAAAAGGTATTTATTTACAGTGCATAGGTTTTTAATTTTTACTCAGTTTAATTTCATTTTTATTAGGATTCTGTTTCTTCAACACATGATTAATACCAAAGGTTCAAATATTCCTTCACACTCTTATTTTGAAATGGACCATTTATGGTGCTATTTATGGCAGGGATGGCCACCCTAAAAGGCTTAAGGGGCGAATTTGATAGCAAGTAAAACGTTCACAGGCTACATGTCATTTCAACTTATTTTTAAATATATTTAAAAAACACTCACTTTAGGCTGTATAGAAATGTTTTTCCATTCTTAAAGCACCAAATGAAAGGCTAAATAAAAAAAAACTTGACTGTTATGAGATCATTTTATCTTCTCTCTCATTTAAGGTTTTAAAATCGATTTCTTTGTCAACTGAATGAGAACAAATAGTTTATTTGTTATAAATCAAGCATCAGCAGGTCAAAAGGGCTGACCACCCCAGTCTTATGGACTCCCAACGTCACATCACAAAGACAAAATAAAAACAATAAACACAGTGCTATTGACTCTGTAATTATTTATTTCAATGTCCTGAATAAACGAGCATAATTTCATTCCTATTATACCAACATTCAACACTTTTCTTTACTGTTCTAAAAATTTAAAAAATGCTGTTGAACATTTCTCAGTCAAATAACTTAAAGGCTTCTCCTTCTGGAACTTTCTCCATTTCTTCATCTTCTGCTTCTTCCACGGCAGTTTCTTCCTCAATGATCGGGGGCAGGATGTTAATACAAGGGTCATAACTCCATTTAGGGAAGACTCGTTTGAACAAATTCATCAGCACCGTATCTTCTGATTTCAGCTGGCCATTGAATGTACATTTCATGTGACCATGAGTTCCTAGAGTGGTCAAAAAAATTACAATCATTAGTTTATTTTGCTTAAAAATAATTACTACTTTCTATGTACCATTGACGAAAGCTGTTATCAGCATTGGACTTAGTGTCATACCCGAGAACAACGCTACCATGGCATGGTAAAAAAGTCAGCTGTCAACACTCAATGGGTAAAATAACTTACCTAGAGCCTGCTTAATATGACCTCTCTTGCCCCACTTGGTCCTCAACTCAATAGGTTTGTAAAATTCAATATCCTCTGAAAATTAAAAAAAAAAAATTATTTTATGATGAGCCCGTTGGCATAAATAATTTCTTAATGGTTTTAATAATTACAAAAATAGTTCAAGTTGCTGATCTGAAAAAGATATGGTGAGCTGGGCCTGTATGTGACAGGAGGTAAAATAAATTAGATGTAAAAGTGAATGCATACAAAAAAAAAAAGAGTGAGGTTATGTGTTTGGGGAAAGGGAATTCAAATGTGAAACCTCAATTTCTAAGTACTATAACTAGTACTTAATGTACCGTAGTTCTTTTTCCACTTTCATAAATTCCAATGATTGAACAAATAAATTAGGTAAATGTGCAAGATGACATATTGAAGGAAACTTACCCCTGTTGAAGAACATGTATCTCACAACAACAGATCTTTTGTTGATTTTAAAAGGAGCCCCACTAAGAACACTTCGTTTGATGATGATCCTGTCTGTATCTAATGGCAACAGTGACCCTTTGGCAACAAGGTCATACTTTTCTGAAAGATGAATTTGGAGCACTCAAGGCTGAACCATGTTAATTATTATCAGTTAATGTTTACAAGAACACAAGCATCTACATTTGACCTGTTTTTTTTCTCTCTTACAGTTAATAGCTATTTAGTGGATTCAATGGCCGATACTCACGCATGACATTTTCTCTGAAAACAAGCACTGGAGCAGGTGCAAACATGATGGGAGCAAACATAGATGCAACAATAAATCCTTGCTGAGGTAAGAACCTCTCCATCTGAAATGTAAATCTTTCATTGAGGCTGGAGACAAAAGCTACTCGTATTGATGCATTATTCAAATGATTACTTAAGTAGTCAAGCATCAGAGTACGCGTGCATGTCTCAGGGGCTCCGCTTTCACTACAGGAGACTCCTAAAACACTTAACTTGTGAGACACAGGGTAGGCATTAGGGGCACCCCCATGGAAATGGATTCTTAAAAGAACTCCATGAGTTAAGACTATAGAATACTAATTGAATATCATCCAACTCTGAGAATGTTAATAACAATATACTATGAAATATTATATGGTCTTTTTGCTTTTTCGATGTTATTAACCATGTAAGCTTACCTTAAATTTGTTCTGAAAAGTATGCTCAGAGAAAATTGGGCACGCAGAAAATCTGCGAAAACCAATCTGAAACACAAGGGGATCTTTGGCCTTGACTGGACTCTGGAAGCCAGGCATTCTTGAAATGAGTGCACTGACCAGTGTCATCTTCTGCTCATTGCAAAACAGACCAAATAATGTCACTGGGACACCAGGCTTGTGATACTCTGTTGGACACCAGATAATAAAATTAATGTTCAAGCAATAGTGATAGCATCAAAATAAAGCAATAGAGAAATCATCAAAATAAAGGATTTATTAAATTTTAAAATTATATTCAAGCTCAAGATTAATAATGGGCTTGTCCACTGCTCCAGCATTAAAAAGAAACTTGTCCCTCTACCCGCTAGACAGCGACGAGGCAATGACAGGCAGTTCTGGCTCATACTAGCAAGAACACAGTACAGGCTCATTCCTGCCATGGAATTCAAGGACTGGAACAAGCTTCCAAAAGAAACAGTTGAAGTGACAACACTTGACACATTTGTGTTTATTGCCTCAGGCCTTCCAACCCCCAGTTCATGTTCCCTCGCTGAGTATCCCTTGCAACCAATGAAATATCCTCAGCACAGACAGGCACAGAAACATTGCAAATCCCTCTGCATACATAGTACATAGGAGCCAGAATGATCAATACATTGACCGTGGGCCCTTAATCTATAGAAGAATTCATAAGCTAAAATTAGATAAACTTTCAATAATTCAAACTTACCCATAAAAGACTTTGGTACATTCTTCACATAAACTGTTATAAAGTTTCCGGGCTAAAACAAATAAAGGAACAATAAAAAAAAATTAACTACCAAATGTTAATAGTTTGGTAAAAATAAGAGGGCGTAAGCATAAAAACTCATCAATAAAAGTTTTTATTGTAATCGAGAAATGTTATAAAACAAATGATTTCCCTACCTCAGCAAGTAAATTGTTCCCATCTCCATCTTCCTCTTTGAATTGCATTGAAATCTTCTTCAGGCGTTTATAATGGTGTTTGCTAACCCTATATATTCTGGCATATTCATAGGGTAGGGAGTCATTGGGATCCCAAGATGTTGTCTGAAAACTGTCCATACCTCGATACCTGCATTTTTTAAATGAGAATAAATATAATCACATTAAAAATTAGACATTTATTATAATAAAAAAGAAAACCAATTTATAAAATATATCAAACATAGTCTAGACAAACAAAGAAAAACCTCCATCCACATTTTTAACCATGTGCATTCCTTCAACGGCTCAGGACATCTTTTGAACAGTAAGTTTTAAATATATTGACATTTAACAAACAATCCACACACTTAAATCACTTATTGACTTAATAGCTGATTAAAAATCAAGATCTAAAAAAAAATATTCCATTCACTATATTACTGTATCAGAACCTGCGGGTGTGCAAAAGTTATTTAAAAATATATATAATTTTCAACGCATTGTTACTTTTGTAAGGGGTGCACAAGACTTAGTCAAACAATTTTTAGGGGTGCAGAATATAGAAAAGGTTTGTTACACTATAAAACCAAATGACAAAACTAAAATTATTTTATCGTACCTGGCAAATCGTGTCCTTGCTGGTAAATCAATAGGTGTGTCTACCTCATCAGGGAAGTGAACATGTAGCCTCTCCTCTTTCATTCGTTCATACCTGCACAATGAAAAATAATAGCAATAATGGCCACTGGTAGGACAAAAAAATATAATTAATCTTATCAAACTGAAAATTTTAATTATTAATATGTAAATTGAAATGTGGGAGATCTTACAGAGTTTCTTTAAAATATACTAGATCTATACAAAAATTGATATCTAATTAATTACCAGTATTTTAAAAAAAAAAAAAAAAATTCTTCCTCAAATAATTTTCAAGCTTCTATCATTTGATAATTTTAAAATTTTAATTATTAATAAGTAAAATGAAATGTGGGAGATCTTACAGAGTTTTTTTAAAATATACTAAATCTATAAAAAAATTGATATCTAATTAATTAACAGTATTTTAAAAAAAAAAAAAAAAAATTCTTCCTCAAATGATTTTCAAGCTTCTATCATTTGATAATTTGACCGCAATGTTGAAATTAAAAGTAACATACATTTTCTTGTCTTCATCCAGATCAATCTGGTCATCATAGTTTTCATTTTCATCCATCTCTGTAGTTGTCATCTGAGGATTTGTAAATCCAAGAAATTAATAGAATAGCTGTTTAAGTTTAAGACATCGTGTATTCTTTAAATGCCTGAAAGTGTAATTGAATAACTTTTTTTTGTAAACAACTTACAGCGTCAAGTCCATCCTCTTCTTCCTCCTCTGCCTCTTGGTCACTGTCAGCTGAAGATTTTTTGGTTGGTTTCATGTCATCATCCATTTCATGATCTTCATCCTCATCACTATCTTCTTCTACCTAAAAAAAATAAATCAATTTTAATCATATTCACATCATCATCTGTGGCGCTACAGCCCATTTAGGGCCCTGGCCTGCTCCACCACATCCTTCCCTTCGGAGCGATCCATGGCTTTCCGCCTCCATGCGCGAACCCCCCAACGGGTGTAAATCCATCTCAGCCTTGGGTGACCGGTGAGTCGTCTGTCCCAAGGGTTCTGCCTGTATATAACTTTTGCTGCTCTACATAAACATAATCATATAAATTTTGTAATTAAATTGTTCAATGAAGCAGTCACAATAAATATGTACGGTAATATAAGAAAAAAAACAATGTACTTACTTTAGCGTCATCCAAATCCAAAATCCAATTCCTTTGATATTCTGAAACACCCTTCAGAGCCTTCACTTTTGTGGCTAAACCGACAAGAATAAAATATGTTATTATGTAAGAAATTAAAAGACAATTATCATGGACAAATGCTTACAAGTTAAAATTCCAAGATTATCCACTGTGAAATGGCATTTCAAAAAGGACCAGGTAGGGTAAAAAAATATGAATACAGAACAGATTTAAAGAAAGCCTTTCTTGTCAAACAAATTAAATATTCTGAATAAGAAATGTTCAATATATAAATAAAAAAATATAATAAAGATTCTTTAGTGATTCTAACAAATGGAAATGTTGTTTGATTGCATTGTACATTTTCACCCCATAAATAAAACAATTTGAACGCAAGGCATCTACATTAAATTATTTCACAAGTGAAAAAAAAACAGCCATTCAGTGAACTCTCTTAATGAGTCATATCAGGGACTTATTAGTACTCATTAAGATTTGTGACTGCAGGTAAATTTGTACAGATTGGGGAACAAAAGAATTTTTATATCTTTCAGTTATTGCCCTGAGAGAAATAATTCATCCCTAACGGCCCGATCCTAAGTATCTGTGAATATGGCTCTGACTAATGAGAAATATAAGAGGGGCAGGAAATGGTGTATTGAATAAATGTTTGATAAGTTTTGGTAAAGATGAAGGATGGCTGTTTGGTTCGGTCGTGCCGGTGTAATTTTACCATTTGTACCGTAAGGTATTTGTCATTTGCATCACAACCACTTCCACATTTTACATAAGATTATTGACCCTCCTAATGGATAACCGCCATATTATTAGGGTAAAAACTTTTCGTCCTTGACACGCTTCAAGTTTGATTGGATCCATCAAATGAACACTGAACTGTATTTCGCACACCATCCAACGCCACTTGCATGATGACAAAACCTAAGAGAATAACTGTCCGAAAACTGAGGTATAGTTAATAAATGCAAAGTGTTGCTTACGTTTGTCTTCACCAAGCTCCTCAGCAGTGGGCCATGTCTGCTCTTGGTCCATCTCATCAGGTATGACTTCTGACTGTAAGGATTCTGGATTTGATGCTTTGGCCAAACAGAAACTGTTGGATTTTGCCTGGATAATGAAAATAGAAAAAAAAAAAACAACAACCTGTAATATGTAATAAAATTTTTCATATAGAAATGTAAAAAGAAAATAATGGGGTAAAAGAGCAAGACTTTCTTGTATTTAAAGAACAACAATGATATTGGTAGAGATTTACATTAAATTGAAATATCTCATTTGACATACTGTACATATCTATTTCAAATTTCATTGAAGTATTAAACTTAACTCATTCCCTCCGGCAGCGCTGCTTCCGGACTTAATTTATTTCCCTGAGCTAAGGGAAGCAACTCAGTTTTGAAATTGATTTATATTTTTAAAATATTTTTTTAAGTTGCTAAATATTATTTAATGTTAATGAATTAAGAACAAATGCAACAAAAAATGAATAAGGTTTAATATAAATATAACATTAGCGGGGGAAAAATAACGAACAATGGCCAAAAAAATCGATTTTCGGCACCTCGGACGAACACATGGTACATATAGACGCGCCGTACTAAAGCACACGTAGTTTTAAAGTCAAACAAGATAAAAACTTCCGGTTTCTAAATTAAAATCACGCAGAAATCACGCCATAGCCGGAAGTCTCGAGGGGTGCGAGATTTCATTGCTATTTTTAACTAAAAATAAGAGAGGTGTGTCGCTATACGCCGGGACGCATTTGGACGCATCAGGAGGAACCCCCCGAGGACGCATTTAGTCGCAACCGCCGGGAATGAGTTAACATAATATAGTCTAATTCAAATATTACACATTCAAATTTCCAGCTTCACTCACATCACTCATTTCTTCATCCTGAGTCCCTCCCTGACCTCGTCTGTCTTTATTTCCTTTCAAAACTAATGGATATGGATCATCTGATTGATCAATTTGAGACATCTGAAAATCTCCCCATCCAGGTAAATGCACCAGCTGGTTAACATTTAAGCACTGACCTCTAAGGTAGCCTGTTACCTTTAAGGTTCCAAATCTGTCAACCTATAAGAGCAAAGAAGCAAATGTTTAACATTACTTCACTTATAAAATATATATTTTAACAAAATAAAAAATAATTCTGTACAGGAATTTGAGGACATTTTATTTCCGTTTACTTACACCCATAAGCAACAAAATTTGTATAGTAAGAATGTTTAAAAATATTTTTATTTTACATTTTCCCCAAAAAAAATTGAAGTCAACAAAAGTAAAAATTGGATCTATGTATCAGAATAAAATGTGTTTGAAAGTTCAGAGCATCCAGTTATAAATTATTTAAAAACAATAAAACGATCGATTTACATGCAGTTAAAGAGACAAACAAATTATTATTCACCTCATCAAAGGCTTCCACCTCACTTTCAGAATTCGGTTCAAACTCTAACTTTTCAGCAAGAAGAAAGGGTCGAGTATCCCGATAATGGACAGGTTTAAGTGCCATATTGGCAGCTAGTCTCCACAGTGCCTGAGCATCTTGCCATGTGTCAATATTGCGAAGTTTATAACCTGGAAAGCTATGTCACATAACAATAGTGTGCTAGTAGAGTTATAATCTTTAATGACATGGTTTTTTTAAAAATTGGAGAATTCAAAGAAATAATAAATATTAATTGGAAAATCCTTATCCCGTCTTTACAAGAATGAGTGCATAAAAAACCTACTTTTTTTCAATTTTTTTGTCAATCTTTTTCTTAGCATCTGACAACTTCTTTTTACTTAGATTCGAAAGACCCTGAAAATAAAAAAAAATTAAATTAAAAAATCACATGCATTATAAGTTACAACAATCAGATAGACCCAAACCCCTTTTGATACCAAGTCTTCATGCTAATACGTTTTTTCAAAGTTTCAAGCTTTCCATTACTGAACAAACATAGTGCTCAAGATCTGATAGCTAAATGCTTTACTCACCCTGCAGGCAAACACACTAGCAGGCACTCCTTGCCCCAAGATGCTAGCCAGACAGTATTCTCCATATTTGTCCATGCCCTCATCTCCCAAGACAAACAAAACTACATCCGCAGCTTTAGCGGCATCCAACGTGGCCTGAAAGTGTCCGTATTCAGGAACAAGAAAACTCATTCGGTTCTTCAGCTTAGCTGCACTAAATTCATAATAATGCATAATTTGAGAGACATTTGTGAAGTTTAACACTTAAATGGTAGCAAAAGAATAATAACTTTTAAGAAACAATTTGAAAAAAACAAAAATGTTTTTAAAAAAAGGAGTGCAACTTAAATAACGGAATAGAAATATATGTATGTTGAATAAATATTTTTAAATCTGCATTATTAGACTGAATCTTCTTAATAAATTACTGTGTGGGTGTTCTATATTTTAATACCAAGTCCCAGCTAATGTAGTTGATGAAGGCTTACCTCACATGGACTATATTCTCTTCACTGCAATTTGAAACTGCAGACAAATCGGCTTCTTTTAATAAATTAACAACAGCAGTAGAATCTACCAACTTGCTCAAGCTTACTACAACCTGCAGATCAAATTGAAAAGTAAATTTATATAAATTGCTTTTCAGCATTAATTATATCAAAATTGACAAAGATTAGACTCTACTAGCAATTAAGTTCAGTTCATTAAACTGTCATCAAACAAGAATTTATTATGTATTACATTATTGAAAAGACCTGTTTTTAAAATATGTTATCAATCAGACCGATTGGAAAACATCTTTCCACAAATTAACAAAAATATTTTCAATATAATATTAACACACCAAAAGTCGAGGGGGCACAGTTGAAGCACCCCTTTTTTCTTCAAAGGCGTCACCTCTGCCACTGACACGCTTCTGTGCTGCCTGGAAATAAAATTTTTTTTTTTTTTAAAAATTGGTTTACCATAGTTAATCCAACCCAATAATAAAGAATGGATTGTTAAAAAAGCTTGGGTTAAGGTTGGAATTGTAATTGAAAAAACAATAAAAAACAATCTGTTTTACGTTTATCATCAAAGTGGTCCTGATGTGGTCCTTCTTATCTTATAAAATAAATAAACTTAGAAGACATAGATGCGTTTTCAAATTAGACCAAAAAATTTAAACTCTTATAAGCATATTGGTATTACAAATAACTTATTTATTTGAATTATTTTTATTCTTTATGGGTTTAAGATAATGAGAGAAATCTTTAAAAACGTCTACTTCTTACCTCTGAACGCAAAATTTCCTTAATCTTTTTCTCTTTTGTAAGCTGTTTGACATTGACTTTGCCTGATGAAAAATGTAACACAGATTTTCATTTAAAAATAATATATATAAATTATATAGGCCTAGGGTAGGGGCTATGCTAGGCCTATTATAACACCATTGGGGGTCCTTAGAGAGTAATGCACTGAGGTCCTCATATCCTCTCTACTCTAACCTATTCAAGCCATGTTAGGAAAAAAATTGGGCCCAGGATGGTCAATGTGTTAGCCGTTAAGACCATTTTTTTCTTTCAGACAACTTCATGGGGGAGGGGGTGCGCCTTTCAGGGGTACAAGTAAGCCATCTATCAGTGCTAAAATTAGACATAATGTCGCCTGGGTCCTTTTAGACTAAAAAAAATGCTATTCGTAGGTCCTCCTTATCCTCATGTCCCTTAGTCCTTGGACCGTTGGGGCGCCACAGATGACATGTGAACCATCCTCCTCCATTCCTCTCTGTCTTCAGCACTACCCACTGCATCGCCCAGTGTTAGTCCTGTCCACTCTTTGATGTTATCCTCCCATATTTTTCTTTGTCTTCATCTTCTTCTCCCTCCTCTTGAGGTGCCCTGCAATATTTCTTTGGCAAGCCCTTGTTTCCTTGTTACGTGGCCGTACCCTTGTAGTTTGCATTTTTTCACAGTCACCAGTAGGTCATCGCACTCCCCAATAGCCTGATGAACCCTTTTTTTCACTGTATCATTGGAGATATGGTCCCTAAAAATACCAAAAATGCTTCTGAAGCATCTCATCTCCATCGCCTTTATTTTCCTTTCAAGATCTGCTGTTAATGTCCAGGATTCGCAGGCATACAGGAAAATGGAGAGGACTAATGAGCGCATCAGCCTGATTTTGGTGCTGGGGGCTATATTTTTGTCATTCCATATTTTCTTGAGCTTCTTTAGTGCTGTTGTAGTCTGCACAATCCTGGACATCAGTTCGGGCTTGGAGCCTTCTTCTGAGACTATTGCTCCTAGGTATTTAAAGTGGCCTACAGTCTCTAATCTTTCCTCCCCGACCTTAATTTCAGTGGTGATGCCTGCAGTATTATTTGTAATCAGTTTTGTCTTTTCGGCACTGATTAGCATGCCGTAGGACGACGAGGTCTTATCCAGACGCTTTACCAGGTTGGCTAGCTCTTCTTCGTTCCCAGCCAGTCCGTCTATGTCGTCCGCAAAGCGTAGGTTGGTGATTGTTATACCACCAATGCTGACTGTACCTTCATGCGCTTCCAGGGCATCTGACATAATTCTCTCTAGGAAGATGTTGAACAGGGTGGGGGAGAGCAGGCAGCCTTGTCGTACTTCAACCGTGGTCTTGAACCATTCTCCGATGTTGTTGTTGAGGAAGACTGCACTGGTGCACATAGAGGTTGCATATCATGCTGGTTAGGTTTGTATTGATGTTGTAGTGCCTCATGGTGGCCCATAAAGCAGCATGCCAAACCCTGTCAAATGCTTTCTTGAAGTCAACAAAGATGTGGTATAGGTTTTTTTGGTGTTGAGCATATTTCTCACATAGTATTCGGAGGTTTAGAATCTGCTCAGTAGTGCCCCGTCCTTGTCTGAAGCCAGCCTATTTATCAGCAATGATTCTGTCGGCATATGGTGCTAGTCGGTTCAATATGACCTTCAGCATGACCTTGGTTGGCATAGCTGTAGGTTACCTTTTTTGGGGAGGGTGACGATGAGCGATTGGATCCATGGTTTGGGCCATTCTCCAGTAAGCCAGATTTTGTTTCAAATATTCAATAGGGCACTTATCATTGCTTCTCCTCTTTGTTTCATCAACTCGGCAGGGATATTATCCACTCCTGCGGCCTTTCCTGTTTGGAGTGGTTGAACTGCTGCTTTTACTTCTGCGCAGAGAATAGGGCAGTTATCATTGTCTGTTGCTGGAGGGACATTAAGGATCTCTGGGTCTATCTTTATACTTTCATTATAAAGCTCTGAACAGTATTCAGTCCATTGTTTGATGATATCATTTTCTTTGGTCAAACATTTACCATTTTTATCCTGTATGGCAGTACTGCTTCCTTGTTTTGCAGTGGTTAGTTCTGTCACCAACTGGTAAGCTTTTTTGCTATTGTTTTTCTTCAAGCAGTTTTCAATGTCGTAGCATTGCTCTTCAATCCAGTTCTTCTTTGCCCTTTTCATACCTTTTTTGATGGCTTGATTAACTGTCCTATATTTAATGGCCCCCTCTGTATTTACCATTTTTGTTTTATTTAACTGCCTCCGTTCATCACACAGATCAAGTATGTCAGCTGTCACCCATAGTTTTCGGGTTGGTCGTTTTACCAAGGATGTCGTGAGCTATGTCCGTCACAGCTGTGTTGAAGTTATCAATAAATGTGTCCATGTCTGAACAGTCGTCATCTATGATGTTAAGCGCTGCAAATTTTCCTCCTATTACTGCTTGGAAGGTTTCTGCTACTTTAGGATCCTTCAGCTTTTCAAGGTCGAATTTGATTCTGGTATTTCCTTTTTTGTTTACCCTCTTTAGGTGCAGTCTAAAGTTCATCATGACTAGGTCGCGGTCGCTCTCGATGTCAGCTCCAGGGAAGCTGCAAGTCTTTGCAATGTTTATACTAGACCGGAAGAGTGTTTGCAACATGATGTAGTCAATCTGGTTGTGGTGTTTCCCATTGGGGCTGTGCCATGTGGTTTTCCTGGACATTTTATTCGTAGGTTCTTGGATGAAAATTTCAAAACATTTTTAAAAATATTAAAATACTACAGCTGTATAGAGCCTAATAAAAAAACGTGAAGGAGACATTTTCGGTATTATTTCATTCTCTATCCAATTCGCTTTTTAAATTCTCTATAGATTAACGAATAAAGAAATATATAGCATTAAAATATGACGTCGATGTGACGTCCTTGGTATTTCAGAAAAGTTCTTTGCCTCTTTGTTATGGTGACAATGTGACATCCTTGGTAATTGAAAGTGGGTGATCATGACGTCGTGACGACATCATCCATACAGAAAAGGTTAATAAATTAATTTTTTATACATACAAAAAAAAAAAAAATTCCCCAAAAATAATAATAATATTCTTAAGATATTAATTTAAATTTTCCTGTGGAATAGTTTAACTATTATAAGTATAAACAAATAATACATGATTATTTGATTCATTTAGTTAAAATTTATGATTATATTTTTTTTTAAATACCATTTTCTACATATTTATATTATTCCTATATGTATATGACAAAACCATCAGTATGTCATTTATTTCAAGTTTTTAATCTTGTTTTACAAATCAACATGTATTGTTATAATCAACTTTAGCTGTTAATAGAAAATAAAATAAGTTCTAGTCATTTGCTTGAGGTAAGAACCGTACAAGTTTTTAATGATTGTTCTTTAGTAATATCTTAAGCAATTCTTGGATTATAGAATTATTGTGCCAGAAAGTGTGTTTTTTCATTGAGAAATCTTTGAGGATTATATGATGATTCTCTTGTGGATTATTGTGATATATGATTAAACATAGGATATTTCAATACCAAAGGTAAGTGAATGTTTTACATTTTTTACTTAGTTTATGCCTTAAAAATCACAACATTCATTAAAATATAATTGGCCCTACAAATAAGTTAGGTTGGGTCTAGGCCTAAACAATAATATAGTATATATAAACATATATAAATATTTATCTATATATATAAACTAATATTAAATACATTATTTGTAATAAAAACTATTTATGCCACTCCTTAAATCATTTACAATAGTATAATTAATATTATAATACTTTTACTAAGCCTCTCTAAGTCTAAGTTAAAGACACGTGCTTATCAATCCCATGTCAGGCATGTCCATGGCAACCAACCCAAAAATTAAAAACAATGATAAATCATAAGCCAATAATAATTATTTATTTTATAAAACACTTTTTATTTATATAAAATGATTTATTATTAGTTAGATCTCCCATTTATAATCTGGATAACCAACTTAATTATTAACTACCCCACGGCTGCTTTCAATAATTGGCAATAAGCAGACAAGCATGGAGGCCATGATGACAAATTGTATAGCCTTATTTAAAAAAAATCAAATGAACTCAAGATGTCGGCTTTAAGTAATTGGTGGATGTAGAATTTATTATTATTCTAAACGAAGTTTCTACATGTCTGGTGACGGGATGAATAAGTTCTCGAGATATTTGTCCAGCGACCAGGTTACATGACCGCCGAAACAATGTTGGGCGAGATATCTGTTGTGTCAGCCTTGTCACTTGACCACTAATAGTCGATCATAAAACTGGCGTCGGAGATGCATGGGGCAACAAGTATACAGTTCATTTCAAGAAATAAGTGGGTGTTGGGGAGCAATGCATACTAGAAGGAAGAAATACTGAGAGCGAAAGGATAAAAATGATAGTTAGGGTGATAAATAATTAAGGCGGGGAGGTCAAAAGTTCACAAAGAAATAGACCCAACATTTTAATATAGGGCCAATATAGTGTTTTGTTGGAGTAGCCTACTCATTTAGCCTACTCCTCACGCAATATTATTATGCTAAAATAAAACGTTTTTGACAGTAGGTCTATTGACAGTCAACTGGCAAGTATAGTCTTATTTTATTTGCTTCATATTTTAAATTTAGGCTAATAAGTAGAGTCGGTAGAGCTTTATACTTTATAAGATATTTAAACCACGATAAAAGACTTTTTAAAAAAATTTTGCCGGCGACCTCTTGTCACATGACATGTCTGCCGGAATAATAACACATGCTAGTCGTCCGGCGGTCTTGTGACATGCCCGCCGGAAGAATATCTACCGCACTATTTGTCCGCTCACCGGGACACTGCCTATTCTAAAAATCGACTATAAAAGGCAAACCAACGATACCCTAAGTAAATTAAAAGATGGAGGTCACCATTTTCACAACAAAATTACGATACCCGTTTTTCTGGGGTATTTCCGGGCGATAATGAAGTGCCTACTATTCAGATGTCATTTGTGGTAGTTTATTATTTTAGAATTTTAGAGTTAAACTAAAGTTGTCGTTGAAGAAGTAAGTTTACAAACATATATAGTCCAATTATCTTTCATTTGATACCAAATTTTGTTAAAAACCCAACAATAATATTTTAATATGTTTAATCCCAAACTCTCACTTCTGATACCCAGAGCCGTATAGCCATTTCGGATGATTTCGTGTTGCATTAATTTTGATAGACCACAAGACGTGGTTGTCGATAATTGGTGGCGATTTTTTTGGTACCATTAATGTTGTTTTCACTGGTAAATCAATGCAGAAATGCTTTAAAATTTCATTAATTTATACTTACCATGTGATTCTCGTTTAAGATTTCTTTTACTTCTATGTTTTCCATGATTGTGGGATTTATTTTTTTGTTTCAAAATAGATCGGTGGCCTCCACCAGCCATGTTTTCGGTTCGTAATGTTGTTGTTTTTCTAAATAAAGAATTGGATTGGAATAAAAATATTTTTAAAGATTTTTAAATAATATAAAAATAAATAATGTATAGGCTATAGTTATTTTATTTTCAGATCCACTTATTCTATAATAAATTTATTAAATCAGAATAAACTTTAATAATAAAAATAGAAAACGTATGTTAATTTAACTATTAATCCAGGTCCAAGCCAAATTTGATTGTTTTAACATTGTACAGAAAACCGAAAGTTACAGGAGTTCTTTCAGTATCAAAAGCCTATCTTTTTTCATTTAAATGTAAGTGTAAGTTAAATATCCACTATTGTTAGAGTAATCTCTGTACTGTGAGAAATTTGTTTCATCCATTCTCACTGATTAGCCTAATTCACACTGGCCTAATTTAATAATGGGAAGCGTTATTCACACAGCTCTGTGAATAACGTTTAGCGTTATCGGCAGACCGAAATCTGTGAATAACGGCGAGCGTTATCCACACAGCTCTGTGAATAATGTTTAGCGTTATCGGCAGACCGAAATCTGCGAATAATCATATAATGCATTAGATCTAGACTGGTGAAAAATTATTGTTGGATGTAGGCTATTAATATTGGGGTTGAAATGGCTAGAAAGACTTTGCAATTGTATGCTAGTAATTAGTTTTTGTAGTGTTGCGTTTGTTTTAAATGTGGTAAATTATAGATTTGTATTTTGTTGACATTGTACCGCGCTTCGAGCCTTTGGGGATGAAGCGTGTTTTTGAAATGAACTTCATTATTATTATTAATATTAATATTACTATTAGTATACTGAACCGTCATGAGTTATTATCGAATTTTTTTCACTATCAATTATAAAAAAAGGGCAAATTTATTACTAATATTAGTATGGTAATATCTGTATACCGGTAGTATAATAGTAATAGCCTATTACTATACTAAATATTATGCAGTATAAGGTATATACACAATTGTAGTATAAGTAATATACTTAGTTACTTAGCTTAATCAGTATACGCATACATGGGTGCCCGCAGAAAACTTTCGGGGGGGGATCGATTAACTTCCTGGGGTGGGGGGCAAAATTTTTTAGTTTGTTTTAATATAGTCTTAATTTACTGTAGCGCATTTGTATGGTGAACGAACGGACAGGACATCAGCTTAGTTACTTTCTCTTTATTTTATCTTTACTTTAATACATTTTTTGTCTAAATTTTTCCAATCAATCTAAGGGGGGGGGGGGTAAGTGCCCCCCACTTGCCCCTAACTGCGGGCGCCCATGCACGCATACAAATTTATTATTGAGTGATAATTAGTGGGTCTATAATGCAGAGTGTTATTGTTAGACAGAAATGATCCCATAAGTACGCACATTTCTAGATCACATTCCAAGCCGGGGTGGGTGTGTAGTTTTAAGTAGTGTAGGAGATTTGGATCTTTAAAGAATCTTTAATGAGTATGGCACAAGCACATTTCATAACCGAAGCTATGCACAAATTAAATTTAAAAAATTTAATTGGCCTAACTATAGCCTATATATTGGATATAGGACAATTAATTGTGCCTACATCTGCTCTGTTAGGGGCCAACATAGGGTCTATTCGACCTATAGAGTGTTACTAATAGATCCAGTCAAACCTCCTACTCCTAGACATAACTAATTTTCTGGTATTTCATATTAAATATTATACCAGTAATAAAAATTGTACCCGTACCGGTATTCTTCGTGTAGACTCACTTTCACCCATTGTAGAGAGGTCTTAAAATGATGTCAAAGCTTGATAGGGTATCGTTTAGTGTTTTAAAAGCCCTATGATATATCACCTAGTCCAGAATTGTTCTGTCAGGAATAGCCCATGCAGAGAGGTGGCTGCATCAGGTGGCCATGTGAGAGATGGGGAGGGGCATATTGGCCCTACATTGATAATAACAGAATGTAATCCTGTTAAAGTTTAAGGCTAGTATTTTTTCCTCATCCTTGAGCGTGTCCCTTAGTCTACCCAGCTCTGGCATTAGCTGGTCAAAAGTAAAGCTGGCTGGTTATTGCGCTGGCCATACACTCAAACTTGTAAACGCTGCTTCAATTTCCCCATGGGTAGGCCAATATGATCTGAAGGGGAACTTTACTTCCCCAAGACTCGCAATGCATCCTACGACCAGCAAGTTTCCAACAAATTTTTTAATGCTTTTTTTGTATTTAGACCCATAGTTACAACAGTGACAGTATGGCTTTTTGTTTTTAGACCCATAGTTACAACAGTGGGAGTATGGCTTTTTGTATTTAGACCCATAGTTACAACAGTGGCAGTATGGCTTTTTGTTTCAATTATCAACATTTTTTTGACAAGAGCTAAAATTGTTGATGTCAATGATATTGATATGTTTTAAGTACGGTACCGGTATCTTCATTTCATTGTCATCACTAAGTGTTATTTCAACTATTTCTGGAGCGGCATATTGTGTCCCTACTTATTATGATACTTATTAGAAAATAAAATGAAACAAATAAAACGTGACATATTTTTTCAGCTAAACATTAATACACAACTCTGTGATCTAAAATATTTGAATAAGTAAGTTATTAATAAGTATTTGTTTATTAGAGAAAAAACAAATGGATGTTAAAGTCTATGAGTGGAATTATACAAAGAAAATTAAACAGTCAAAAGAGCTAAAAGTATATCACAATGTACAGTTAGAACAGCTGTATCTGACTTAAACATGGTTTATGCGGCTGATCTGCATATTGCATGTCCATGTTGTTTACATTTTTTTAACGAAACTTGAATGAACATTCTAACAAAATAGATTGAAACTTGTAACATAAGTAACAAAACTATATGAAAATAACAATAAAACTATGTGAACAGAAAAAGAAAGCTATAGGAAGAATATTATTATAATATAACACTACGAAATAACCATTAAATATTTTGTTTTTAAATTTTATTTATAAAAATGAGGTTTCCCCGATGGGGAATCGAACCTTTGTCTGCTGGGTGACGGTCGGAGATACTGACCACTACTCTACCGAGGAGATGTGTAAACGAACTTTTTACTTTATATTCATTAATTAATTTATCACATTCTGTGAATAACGTTTAGCGTTATCGTCAGACCGAAATCTGTGAATAACGGTGAGCGTTATCCGCACAGCTCTGTGAATAATCACTTCGTTTAATAATTGTTGACACTGCTGCAATTTAATTTAACTGACTCAAATCTCATTTGTCAATTGTCAATTGAGTTGCATTTAATTTATTTTAATGAATCAAATTAATTATTTATTTTTAGGCCTAACTTTAGTAACTAACAGCTGAAACGAAACTGTTATTTTGTTTGGTGTCAGACCTATTACATCATACTTAACAAGACTATGAGTCTATGAGTACATTGATTGATTGATATAAGCTATTATAGGCCATTGTTGTGGAGTGTGTCAAATCTGTCTCTTTCTTCTTCTTATTCCTTTCTATCCCGTCTGGGGCATAGTAGGCCGACCACAAGAATTTTCCATTCATCACGGTCCCGTGCTTTCCTTTCCAGTTGCTTCCCAGACTTTGCATGTCTGCCTCCCCATGTATTCTTTGATAAATGTTTGTTGGCCTTCCTCTCCTCTTTCTTCCATGTGGATTCCATGTTAAGGAATGTCTGGTGATGCTGTCAGGGGGTTTTCAGAAAATTTGAGCTGCTTGATGGCCAGAGCTATTTCTTCCTTATTAGTTGTGCTTTCTTCTATTTTAAGTCTTCATTTGCTGATTGTATGTCTGGTGTTTCTGTGGGTGGGGGTCTGTTTAATAGTTCCTTGAAGTATTCCTATCTGTGGCAGAATGCATGTTTCCAATACAAATATTCCAATATGAAAATCACTCAAATGTCAAATGTAAGAATTATGTTGAGACTTTCCGCTGTACTCAAATTATCCTTAGCCTAAGTGCAGCAACGCTGTGTCCCCTCCCAAACTCTTAAAGGCAAAGAAATCTATGCTAATAATAATAAAACACGTTTTTTAAAATTTATTAGGCTATAAGATATTTATTTTAAGGGGCCATCCATAAATAGCGTTAGGGGTTGGGGGGGGGGGTGTTTTTAATTACTACTTTTATCATTATTATTATTGACATGTTTTAAATTATTACTTTTACCATTATTATTATTATTGACATGTTTAAAAAGAAAATTATATGTGTACTTTAATTAAAGTAAAATTGAGTTCAGAAAGTTAAAAAAAAAATTTTTATGCATAAGATATCTCAAAGCTATTTTTTTTATTGTCAGCCACAGAAGCTAACAGAATGTTAAAAGAATCTAATAAATCATCAAAGTCATTACTCCAAAAATTAGGCTTTGGAGTTAAAGTTGTGTTAGTATTAGAAGGAGCTGCATTTATTGGATCTTACTTGATTTGGCGTAAAATGAATGACGATCAAGGTAATCCTCCTCTATCTAGCCATGTAACTACCAAATAATCAAAGTTCAAAGGGTTTACTGTAACTGTATGGTACATACAATACTGTGTCTACAAGGGAAATAATTCAAAATTGTTGTTTCACCTACAAGGGAAATAATTCAAAATTATTGGTTGTTTCCCTTTATTTGAGTCAGCTTAAATCATAAGCTCATCCTTGAATAAAATGTTGGAACTTACTGTCTTATACTTTTTAAATTGAACAGCAAATGCGGACAT
>CAXITT010000022.1:978240-1014367 GCA_964033795.1 Lymnaea stagnalis | reverse complement strand
GGGGGGGGGGGGGGGGGGGGATCCCTGTTTAACACGTGGCGCAGGGGGGGGTGGGGGGGGGGGGGGGAGGGTTGCAATCAAACTTAATTTGACGTTAAACAAAATCAAAACCACAAATGGGTTGGCTAATAATCTGCATCAAGGACTTAAGTACAATGTAAAAAAAAAAAAAATTAGAAAAGAGGATATGCAACTGACCAAATATGAGGGGGGAGGGAAATGAAAATGGCAACTTTGCAGAAATAATTCAGTGTAAGAATTAATTGTGCTTTAAAATATCAGTGTTACCTTTGTTGATCATGTTTAGTCTTCACGCTAGACGGCAGACATAAGGCTATCAACCTGAACCCCCTTTTTTTGTTGTTGCCGTAATAGAAGGAATACCTGTACTTTTTATATCATTGTTATTTTGCTCAGGTCTTTCACAATCAAATAGAAGAGATGATAATTTGGTGGTTTTTTCCTCCTCTCTATTTTGTTAAGATTTCTACAAGGTTGGTGAGACTCTGGGCGGTGAGTCAACCAGAGCAGCCGACTACGCTAATTGGGGTGTGAACAAGTGATTAGGATGACATGCTGGATTATTAGGATTTGTGCATTAAAATTGTATGTATTAAAAATGATATATCTTTCTTGTTCTTATATTGTGTATACAAGCTCTACATCTTTTGTCAAGTGGTAAGTATAAGTATAGAGTGCTGGGTGGCCGAGTGGTAAACTGAGCAAATCTCAAGTTGATGGTCTGGCGTTCAATCCCCACCAAAGCCCAGTCAAGCAAAAATGTCACCAGCACCCTGGGTGGATGGGACTCATTAACCTTAGATGGCAACTCATCTAAGAGAAGAACAAAACCTGGATATGGAGTCCCGTAGGCGGATAACATTGGTACAATGAAACATTCCGACAATTCCTGCGACGCCACTGGTGCCAAGCTGTATCATCCACATGATGTTCCCCTGGGTTATCCAGCGGCGTGGAGAGAGGCGATTTGCTATTGGGAACCAGCTTATAATCCTTGAAGAATAATCCCAGGCCTTTTTGGATTTCGCTCTGCGAAATCCACACCATCGTCACATTGTGGTGGACGGATCCCAGCAAAATAAAAAGTATAGGTATATACAAGGTCTACATCTTTTGTCAAGGTGTAAAATTTAAAAAAAGATATTTGTTTAAATCAAGCAGGCAAAGCAGAGCCTTCACTTGACTTTTCAAGACCCCCTGCCACTTTTCTGAGGGGGGCGGGGCGCGTAAAACTCAAAGTCTACCTTGTACATCTTTTGTCAAGGTGTAAAATTTAAAAAAAGATATTTGTTTAAATCAAGCAGGCAAAGCAGAGCCTTCACTTGACTTTTCAAGACCCCCTGCCACTTTTCTGAGGGGGGGGGGGGCGCGTAAAACTCAAAGTCTACCTTGGGAGGCACAATGTCTCACTACGCGATCCATGACGTCTCCCGTTATGAACAGAAAGACCCAATATGACTGTGGCGTGTCTTAATCGACGGCCCCGAAAAAATTTATCTGACCAAGACCCTGCAACGCCCCTAGCGCCGGCCCTGCTCGACTTCCCCTTCCGTTTGACACAGTGCACTTCCAGAACAGCGAACTGTCGCAACAGCAAAACAGCACTGCCGTGTGACATGGTGCCGTCTTATTAAATCTCCCTCAGAATGTTTCGGCCACCTTTGTCAGACTCGGGCCCCCATTCACCGACAAATAACAGATGAGTGAAACTAAAGGCCAACCACGAAGAGTTTTTTTTCTTCCGTCGGAAGCACCATTCCCAACTACAACTTCCCAACATATCTTCCTAGGACTACGTGGCAGTTGGGGGTGATGCACCGGTGTCTATTGCATATATGGATGCTGGCGTTTCAGTACTGTTACCTTAGGCGCCTAAGCCTACTGTACTAATTGCTTATTTATATGGAAAATTCCATTTGTGACACCTACCAGCCTAAACGATTCTATGTCACTAGTCATGTCAAAAATATTGAACCATATAAATTGTGCTTTCAGGTTGGGGGGGGGGGTAGAGAGACCACCAGACTTGGATCAGCATTTTAAAATTAAAAAAGAAACAACATGGAGGCTTTAATTTGTGTATTTTTAATGTTATGTTAGTAATGGTTTACAACTGCTAGTGACTATTATTCATTGCCGTATTCCAATTTCATGTTGAAAAAGCTTGTGTTAGAAAAGATTTGATATATCAAAGTATTTATTCGTTGCTCATCTTGAGACGCACCACTATTGAAAGGGCAACAGTCAATATCATTACACAAGGGCAGCTTTCATTACATTGGGGCAATAGTTATTACACAAGAGCAGCAGTGTCATACATAAGGAGACCATGGCATTACATAAGGGCACCATGACATTACATAAGGACACCATTGCATTAGGACACCATTGCATTAGGACACCATGGTGTTACATAAGGACACTAGGCATTACATAAGCATCCCATGGCATTACATAAGGGCACCATGGCATTACATAAGGGCACTTGGGCATTACATAAGCATCCCATGGCATTACATAAGGGCATTACACAAAACACCTCTCAACTTAATCCTACAAATACTTGTACAATTCATACACTATAGACCTTTGTTATTGTTAGTGGTCACATTGTGAGGTAGCTAAGTATTTGGAATACACCCAGGAGTTAAACTACATTTTGAAACTATAAAAGGCAACCTGATTTGACCAAAAATAAGAGATGAAGTAGATGGGAGCGAATGTTGGCACACACACCTCTCTCAGATTGACAATTTAATGACCCAAAAAAAATATAGAACAAGACATGTTCAACATGCTGGGCACCTGAAATCCAACATATAATACATCATAAAGAAATGTGTAGTCATCAACAAATCTTAAAGTGGTCAAGCCGTTCTTACATTAATTGTCAAACCATTCTTACATTGGTAAAACCATTCTTACATTGGTCAAACCATTCTTACATTGGTCAAACCATTCTTACATTGTCAAACTATTCTTACATTAATTGTCAAACTATTCTTACATTGGTCAAACCATTCTTACATTGGTCAAACCATTCTTACATTGGTCAAACCATTCTTACATTGGCCAAACCATTCTTACATTGGTCAAACTATTCTTACATTGGTCAAACCATTCTTACATTGATCAAACTATTCTTACATTGGTCAAACCATTCTTACATTGGTCAAACCATTCTTACATTGGTCAAACCATTCTTACATTGGTCAAACCATTCTTACATTGGTGAAACCATTCTTACATTGGTCAAACATTCTTACATTTATTGTCAAACCATTCTTACATTGGTCAAACCATTCTTACTTTGGTCATACCATTCTTACATTAATAGTCGAACCATTCTTACACTGATCAAGCTTCTCACTGGCCATGCCGTTCTCACACTGCTATATCATGTTACACAGCTCTTACAATCGCCACGGTATTTTCGCTTTGGTCATACCAACGGTCAGTAAGAGCTGAGCAATGTAATAAGTGAACAAAATCACGCCTTCTGCGCAGCCAAACTTCCACACCCAGCTGTTCACTGCGATCGTGAAGTCAGACACAGTAAATATGGCGGCGCCCGCCATGATGCACACGGTCGGGGCCGACGGGTTACTCTCGAAGCTCGCTATGGCCATGAACAGCATCGTGTGTATGAGCGCGAGGTAGACCACGACCTCGGTCAGCAGGACGTAGTCGTGGATGCTTGTGACCATCAACAGCAAGTTGGTGAAGCCCAACGGCAGCACGATCCACGCGAAGGAGCCGCGCTTGAAAAGCTGCCTCATGCTGAGCAGGTAGCAGAACTGGGCAAAGGCGAAGGCCAAGACTCCCACTGGGAAAAACTTGGTGTAGACTAGGCAGACGTCACCAACGCTGGACATGAGGAGGCCGCCGAGGAACAAGGTCAGGGCCACGTCAGCTCCGGGGGCATTAGGCTTACCCGAGTTGTTCCCTCCAGATGAACTGAGGTACACTTTAAAGGCGAGTGTCCATATGGGAAGGGCTTTCAAAATGGCGACGGACAACAGTTCTTGGGGCCGCTCTATGTGCGGGGAGTAAACCCAGAGATATAGCAATGACGTCATGTAGAAGGGAAGCAGAGTTGGCTGCCTGAGTTCTGTTAAAATCTACAGAAGAAATAAGTGTTGTTATTAAATATGAAAGAAATGAGGGGGATCTGATAATCTTGAATGACATGGACCAGGCCCGGCAATAGAGGGTCGCGAGGCAAAAAACCCCTCGGTATGCCATGTTCCATTATGACTAGTAAAATCCAATAAGACTTTGGTGTGTTACATCATGACGAACAGTAAATCCCGATAAGACTTGAAAGCGTCATTTCATTAGGACCAGTAAAATCTCATCTGTCTCACATCATTAAGACCAGTAAAATCTCATCTGTCTCACTTGTCTCATTGGCCAGGATATGTCACGTGAAAGGCCCCCCCCCCCCGCATGACATTCCATTTGGCCTAGGCCCCGCACCCTCCTAGCACTGGCCCAGCATGGACCCATTATTTGACATTCCAAAGAGAACTATTGACAAAGCAAAAATTTGGCCAGGATATGTCACGGGAAAGGCCCCCCCCCCCCGCATGACATTCCATTTGGCCTAGGCCCCGCACCCTCCTAGCACTGGCCCAGCATGGACCCATTATTTGACATTCCAAAGAGAACTATTGACAAAGCAAAAATCTTAGCTCACCCAGTGTGGCACTGACCCTAGCCAGTGTGGCACTAAACCTAGTGGCCCAAAGACAGTCGAAAGGGAAATAACCCCTAGACACAAAGTTGTTGGTATAAATCACTTCTATGTATTTTTGTTTGCATTTATGTTATTGTACATGATATATCCTTTATGTTATTGTACATGATATATCCTTTATGTTATTGTACATGATATATCCTTTATGTCATTGTACATGATATATCCTTTATGTCATTGTACATGATATATCCTTTATGTCATTGTACATGATATATCCTTTATGTTATTGTACATGATATATCCTTTATGTTATTGTACATGATATATCCTTTATGTTATTGTACATGATATATCCTTTATGTCATTGTACATGATATATCCCTTATGTCATTGTACATGATATATCCCTTATGTCATTGTACATGATATATCCCTTATGTCATTGTACATGATATATCCCTTATGTCATTGTACATGATATATCCCTTATGTCATTGTACATGATATATCCCTTATGTCATTGTACAGGACATATCCCTTATGTCATTGTACAGGACATATCCTTTATGGCTTTGTACAGGACATATCCTTTATGTCATTGTACAGGACATATCCTTTATGTCATTGTACAGGATATATCCTTTATGTCATTGTACATGATATATCCTTTATGTCATTGTACATGATATATCCTTTATGTCATTGTACATGATATATCCTTTATACTTTATGTCATTGTACATGATATATCCTTTATGTCATTGTACATGATATATCCTTTATGTCATTGTGCATGATATATCCTTTATGTTATTGTACATGATATATCATTTATGTCATTGTACATGATATATCATTTATGTCATTTGTTCATGATATATCCTTTATGTCATTGTGCATGATATATCCTTTATGTCATTGTGCATGATATATCCTTTATGTTATTGTGCATGATATATCCTTAATGGTATTGTGCATGATCTATCCTTTATGTCATTGTGCATGATATATCCTTTATGTCATTGTGCATGATATATCATTTATGTCTTTGTACATGAGATATTATTTATGTCATTGTACATGAGATATTATTTATGTCATTGTACATGAGATATTATTTATGTCATTTGTTCATGATATACCATTTATGTCATTGTACATGATATATCCTTTATGTCATTGTACATGATATACCATTTATGTCATTGTACATGATATATCCTTTATGTCATTGTACATGATATATCATTTATGTCATTGTACATGATATATCATTTATGTCATTGTACATGAGATATTATTTATGTCATTTGTTCATGATATACCATTTATGTCATTGTACATGATATATCCTTTATGTCATTGTACATGATATATCCTTTATGTCATTGTACATGATATATCATTTATGTCATTGTACATGATATATCATTTATGTCATTGTACATGATATATCATTTATGTCATTGTACATGATATATCAACTATGTCATTGTACATGATATATCATTATGTTATTGTAACAACTGATTTTTTTTTGGTATAAGATTTTTTTTTATCAAACCCAGTGCATGTAGAACCCAAAAGACTAAAGATATATTTAAAATAAGAATTGGTCGTGTTTAAAGAAAACCAGGAACATCATTTTTGAGTCAGTCATCTCCCACACAACCAAATACATCAGAAATGCAAAGGACATAAGCAACAGCTATACAATTAATCTCCACACCAAAATACGCACGAATTAAACAAATTAGTTTTTACAACTATTAATCACTTCCACAACTTAAATATTGTGTTGTGTTTAAATACCATGAACACCCCACCTCACTTTAAAAAAAAAAAATCAACAACAACAAAACAACAACAAAACAACAACAACTGATATTTGGGGGTAGACGTGGGGCTGAAAATGAGCTGTGTTGGCAACGAATATATGTGCTCGATATGATGACTGGAATGGGGTCAATTAGCGTTCCGAACATTTTTTACCAACACAAACGAAGAAATAAACGCACAAACAAGAGCGAAGTTCATAAAAAATGGATTTTAAAAATGTTGCACATTGTTTGAATGATTGGGTGAAGATTTCATTTATTCTCCCCATTAAAGAAAGTTCAAATGCCTCGAAATCGAAACGTCAATGAGCATTGACAAAGAAATTAGCATCAGAATGTTCACACAGCCAGAGCTTTGTGCTATATTTTCTTACTAGGGCACACACAAGGAGACTCTATGAACTTTCTTTTGGTAGTACGGTAACTAAACGAAGAAACCAAGGAGCACAGGAAGTAGTGCTCTTGTTGGGTGAAGTTAAAAACAAAAAGCACCAACATCCATCATGGCCGTCAACTTCAATCTCTAACGTGATCTAAGGGTTTACTTACAAATGCCGAGTCATGCATTAAAACTCTTAAATTATTTTTTTATTTAAACAATGTTTCAATGTTTAGAATTTTGCTTTATCCTCTCTCTCTCTCTCCCCCCCCCCCCCCCTTCCGTCTTTTTTTTTCATCCTTGCCACGGTTAATGTTCCAGTATTAATAGTATAGTGAGATTTATTATTTTTGTGTACAGGAAACAAAAAACTTTTAATAAACATGAACTTCGTTTCCAACGTTAAAGTTAAACAAATCGGCCCGTCAAATCCATGATGGAAACTTTGTAATATGTTAAATGTTGAGTTTTTTGTATCATCAAGCCAAGCACAACATCTAGTGTGCTGCACGTCTCCTCATTTTAAATGATATCTAAGAAATAACATTTCTCTGAATTGAAAAGTATATATAATACATAAACCGAAAACAATCTATCCCCAAAGAAGGGTGGGCATATGTGGGTGTGGGTAAGCCTACTAATGGCGTAACTGGTGCCTAAAGCCGGGGGGGGGGCGTGGGAGGGGGAAAGAATACCCCCGGGGAGTCGTATCGCATCTTAACCTACGTATATGAACAGACATTAACGGCCCGGCCCTGTCAGTCTCGCCTCTGGGATAGGGATACCCCTAGACTTGTTTACACACCGGTCTTACATTACTGCAACAAGTGAATGGCCATTCAACTAGTTGGCGTACTATTGTATCTGTTAACAGTTAGAACCGACCTCTTGTAACCTTTAGAACCTACCTCTTGTAGCATGTTTTTCACGCTAGATTTCCCCATGGTCTCTCCAAAGGTTTCGTTGACGACGCCGGTGTGGACCCCCCTGGAGCAGCACTCAAATCAGCACACTCTCGGCCAGACAGTGCTGATGACTCACACAGCTGCAATACAAACAAAACATACTCAATACAAACCTCTAGCCACCCGCCTTGGCTCGACTCAGTGACGTCACTGGAGAACATGACCCGTACATCTTTGCTGGAGAGAATATCGCGCAAGTCCTAACGGCAGCGATATCTTCATTCTGTCAAGCCAAGAAACTTAAAGCTAATGGACACTTCCATGAATCATTCTAACGGGAAGCATAATTCCTAGAGCTACAACAACCAGAGGACTAGCCCCTAGAACTACAATAGCCAGAAGACTAGCCCTTAGAACTACAATAGCCAGAAGGCTAGCCCCTAGAACTACAATAGCCAGAAGGCTAGCCCCTAGAACTACAATAGCCAGAAGGCTAGCCCCTAGAACTACAATAGCCAGAAGGCTAGCCCCTAGAACTACAGTAGCCAGAAGACTAGCCCCTAGAACTACAATAGCCAGAAGGCTAGCCCCTCGAACTACAATAGCCAGAAGACTAGCCCCTAGAACTACAATAGCCAGAAGGCTAGCCCCTAGAACTACAATAGCCAGAAGACTAGCCCCTAGAACTACAATAGCCAGAAGGCTAGCCCCTAGAACTACAATAGCCAGAAGGCTAGCCCCTAGAACTACAGTAGCCAGAAGGCTAGCCCCTAGAACTACAATAGCCAGAAGGCTAGCCCCTCGAACTACAATAGCCAGAAGGCTAGCCCCTCGAACTACAATAGCCAGAAGACTAGCCCCTAGAACTACAATAGCCAAAAGACTAGCCCCTAGAACTACAATAAACAGAGGACTAGCCGCTTGAACTACAATAGCCAGAAGCCTAGCCATTACAAACGCAAATTGAACATAACTCTAATGAGACTTAAAAGATGATTGCCCTAATATCAAACTAACACCCACGCGTATTTACACATAACTGTGACATTGAAAAAGTCGTGGAAAACACTGGACACGCTCACAGGTGAAACATACAACAAACATTGACAGCGGCCATGCATTCATGATGATGACAGAACGGTGCAAGGAAATAAGTTCAAGAAACCTGCGAAGCACATCAATGAAAATTCTCATTTTTTTCCACCAAACGGTTATGTTGATAGGACCGACATTTGTCTGCCTAAGCTTTGCACAGAATTCCGCCAATTGTCTGCCATAGCTTTGTACAGACTTCCGCCAATTGTCTGCCATAGCTTTGTACAGACTTCCGCCAATTGTCTGCCATAGCTTTGTACAGACTTCCGCCAATTGTCTGCCATAGCTTTGCACATAATTCCGCCAATTGTCTGCCATATCTTTGTACAGACTTCCGCCAATTGTCTGCCATAGCTTTGCACATAATTCCGCCAATTGTCTGCCATAGCTTTGTACAGACTTCCATACATATATTACCCTCCCATAACAATTAGAATTAGGAGAAGACAACTCTGACATCATGAATGACAAACGCTATCACCGTAGTCCGTCAATGCGAAGAACTCAGTCTGGAATTGTTTACTGTGACAGAGATGTAAGTAATGCACAAGTACAGGTGATATGTGTACGAGAGTGGTGTACGGCAATAGAGATGTAAGTAAAGTATAAGTACAGGTGATATGTGTACGAGAGTGATGTACGGCGATAGAGATGTAAGTAAAGTACAAGTACAGGTGATATGTGTACGAGAGTGGTGTACGGCAATAGAGATGTAAGTAATGTACAAGTACAGGTGATATGTGCACGAGAGTGGTGTACGGCAATAGAGATGTAAGTAAAGTATAAGTACAGGTGATATGTGTACGAGAGTGATGTACGGCGATAGAGATGTAAGTAAAGTACAAGTACAGGTGATATGTGTACGAGAGTGGTGTACGGCAATTGAGATGTAAGTAAAGTACAAGTACAGATGATAGTATACGAGCATGGTGTACGGCAATAGAGATGTAAGTAAAGTACAAGTACAGGTGATAGTGTTCGAGCGTGGTGTACCGTGATAGAGATGAAAGTAAAATGTGCTGTCAGCGGCGGCGACCCCCCATATGTGCAGTCGGGGCGGTGACCCACCATATGTGCTGTCAGGGGTGGTGACCCCCACCATATGTGCTGTCAGGGGCGGCGACCCCCTTTTTCCCGCGCCCGTTCCCGAAAGGAAAGCATGGGAAGCATCTCAAAGGCAGTGCAATAACTCATGGTGGTATGAGAAAGGTGTCATTCTAGATGAAGTTATCTAAATGTGCTCTTGGTGTTATTGTCGTTAACATTCAAAAAATGTCCGGAATGATGTCCGGGAAAAAGGGAGGGGGGGGGCTGATTTCTTGGTAACTTTGCGTAGTGTGTGGGAGCGTTATGTGACGTCACATAACCAATTTATCAATGACCAACAACAGGGTCTACACTTGAAACAAGGAATTCTGGCATGCATACGGCGGGAAAAAATGTAATCATGTTCTGCGACAGCGATTTGTCCACCAGTGTGTCACGACACACTGGTGTGAGTGTGTCACGACACACTGGTGTGTCGCTCATGGTTCATAGGCGTGTCGCAAGATTTTGAAATGTGGGTTAAATACCGATGCGAAACTTGTAAAGGGGTGCATCTAACCGGTCATGTTTAGGGCTTGCTTTATTTATTTGGCTAGGGTGCTGGGTGGCCGAGTGGTCTAAACTGAGCAAATCTCAAGTTGGTGGTCTGGAGTTCAATTCCAGCTAGAGCAAAAACACCACCAGCACCCCGGGTAGATGGGACTCGTTAACCTTGGACGGCAACTCATCTAAGAGAAGGAAACTCTGAAATCAAACCCGGAGATGGAGTCCCGAAAGGCGGATAACTCCTGCGACGTCACTGGTGCCAAGCTGTATCATCCAATGATGTTCCCTTGGGCGTGGAGAGAGGCGATTTGCTGTTGGGAACCAGCTTATAATCCTTAAAGTATAATAATCCCAGGCTATGTGGATTTCGTCCTACGAGGCCCACTCCATCGTCACATTGTGACGGACGGATGCCAGCTAAAAAAAAATAATTATTTGGCCATCCGAGATTTATTTTAAACATTTGCAGTCATATGGTTATGGTGTTGTGATAAATGTACGCGGTTATATGGGGTGTTGATGAATGTGTGCTATTGTATGGTGTGTTGATAAATATATGCGGTTATATGGGGTGTTGATAAATTTCTGTAGTTATATGGTGTGCGGCAGAGTAGCTAGAGCTTCGCCGTCCACAAAACAGAACACATATACAAATTGGATATATTAAAGTAAATGAAGTGGACACGGAATTTCGAAACCACCGATTTGGCGAACACAGAAAACATTTGTTACATATTTTCTCCGATCCATCTCTGTACAACCCAATCCTTGGTGGTAAACGGTATCAAATCTAGAACACATAAAAAATATCCTAATGCAACCCGAATGTATTGAATTTAGTTTGTTCCTTCCCAAGGACGGCGACCGTACGTACCTGACAGCTGTAGTGGATCAATGACGGGTGGCCAATTGCAAGACAGGACTTAACTGGCTTTAGGCTAGAAGTGCAAGGGGTATGACGGTGGTTAAGTTCTTAATATATCCTTTTCAAAGAATCATTCGATCGTAGCAGTCATGCGTGGATATCCTACTCCTGGTGTTAGGGGGAAACCGCATCTAATGTCAGGGGACAGCGCTAGGCCCTGAGACAGCGCTAGGCCCTGAGAATGAAACTTTAAAAAAAAAAAAAAAGTTAATCTCAATTACTTGATATTCCTGAACGCAATCTACCCACTTGAAACCGGAGTAGATTGGCGTTCGGAAGGCCCGTTTGGAGTAATCATTGCGTCCGTCAATGAAGACATTGTCATGTGACGCAAGCCAAGATATGTGTCGCGTGGTCGCATTGTGGCCAAGGTTCCGTGTCGTGGTATATGGGCCATAGTGTTTTGTCACTGATCGGAGTGCCGGGAGATGTGTTGGAAGAGCTGCCGTGTGAGGCTAATGTGGCCACGTTGTCGCAATGATGTGTTCATGTAAGGTGATGATGAAGTAGATAATAATGCGTGTGTGGGAAGCCATGATGAGTGTGAATGACATGACAAGTGAAGTGTGTGTGTGGGAAGCGATGATGAGTGTGAATGGCATGACAAGTGAAGTGTGTGTGTGGGAAGCGATGATGAGTGTGAATGACATGACAAGTGAAGTGTGTGTGTGGGAAGCCATGATGAGTGTGAATGACATGACAAGTGAAGTGCGTGTGTGGGAAGCGATGATGAGTGTGAATGACATGACAAGTGACGTGCGTGTGTGGAAGTGGGTGAGAATGATGAAACGGTATGTGTATGGGGAGGGGTGAGAATGATGAAACGGTATGTGTATGGGGTGGGGCGAGAATGAATAGTATAGCTCATTTGGTTCGCTCACGGTGAGATCAGTGATGGAGTTATTATTCCAACTTTACGCCAAGTAATGGGGACATTCGGGAGCTGTTGTCTACTGACAGGCTACTGACAGACTGTTTATGGACAGGCTACTGACAGACAGTCTACTGACATGCTACTGACAGACAGGCTACTGACATGCTACTGACATGCTACTGACAGACAGTCTACTGACAGACAGGCTACTGACAGACAGGCTACTTGACTTGTCAAATAAACATGAGCTCTTTTTTTTCTGGTCTTCAAGGCTTGTCTCCATGATGATTTTACAACATAATATGAGCAGTGAAACTACACATCTAACATTAGCCCTAACCTACACATGTTACATAGCTCTAACCTACACATGTTACATAGCTCTAACCTACACATGTTACATAGCTCTAACCTACACATGTTACATTAGCTCTAACCTACACATGTTACATTGGCTCTAACCTACACATGTTACATAGCTCTAACCTTCACATGTTACATTAGCTCTAATCTACACATGTTACATTGCTCTAACCTACACATGTTACATTAGCTTTAACCTACACATGTTACATTAGCTCTAACCTACACATGTTACATTAGCTCTAACCTACATATGTTACATTAGCTATAACCTCCACTGTGCCACTCAGTGCTTCACATGTTACAATAGATATAACCTCCACAGTGCCACTCAGTGCTACACATGTTACAATAGATCTAACCTCCACAGTGCCACTCAGTGCTACACATGTTACAATAGATCTAACCTCCACAGTGCCACTCAGTGCTTCACATGTTACAATAGATCTAACCTCCACAGTGCCACTCAGTGCTACATATGTTACATTAGCTCTAACCTCCACAGTGCAACTCAGTGCTTCACATGTTAAATTAGCTCTAACTTCCACAGTGCCACTCAGTGCTACACATGTTACATTCGCTCTAACCTCCAAAGTGCCACTCAGTGCTACACGTGTTACATTAGCTCTAACCTCCACAGTGCCACTCAGTGCTAAACATGTTACATTAGCTCTAACCTCCACAGTGCCACTCAGTGCGACACAACATCAAAGTTATCAGTTTATCTCCTAACACGCACGTAATGATGGCATTGACATCGACATGATATCTGTGGCAGACGATACGTCAGACGGACGTCCTTCATCTGACCGAATTGTTAGTCATGCGCCCTAACTGATTGGTATCGATGCCACGTTGGCTAACGTTGAAATCGATCGTTATAATAAATACCCGAAACATCGATTCCGGACATGATTTAAAAAAAAAAAAAAAGGAGTCCTCACAGCAAAGTGCAAACAGTCCAGTGTCCCGCATTGTGAAGACAGTGGTACCTTCAGAATGACGCTATCGATTTGGGTGCATTCCGTTCAGTGGCGTACCAAGACGGGTTCGAGGCCGTGTTTCATCCTAGGGTCTAAGGCACCCCCCCCCCCTCTTACGGACCCAATGCCTCTACGCCACCGATCCGTTTGTGAAGACAGTGGTACCTTCAGTATGACGCTATCGATTTGGGTGCATTCCGTTCAGTGGCGTACCAAGACGGGTTCGAGGCCGTGTTTCATCCTAGGGTCTAAGTCACCACCCCCCCCTCTTACGGACCCAATGCCTCTACGCCACCGATCCGACCCTGCCTCACCAGTCGCATGTCGGGTCAGGCTTCGATCAATAGCTATCGGTGCAATAATCAGCTGCATTGCTCGTGCTTTGATATTAGTTAGAAGAATGATAGGCAATGATTTACCACGTCGACGTCTCGCGTCAATTACTATAATGGCCCGGGTAAGAGAAGAACCCTTTTGTGTAATTGAAACGCCACTGATTCGGTTCCAAATCGGATTATAGAGATTGCAGGTTCCTTCTTTGACACTGTGAGAGGCAGTATACATTATTATTATTATTAATATTATGGGCTTTAAGGAAAAGAGATGTACAATATTCAGTACAGCCTACGGTACAACCTACACTACAACCTATGGTATAACCTGCGGTGCAAATTCCAGTACAATAAGATTCAGCGTTAAAATTTGAAAACAGATGTTGGCCCCACTATAACATCAACTAACACGTGTTGCCCCCCTCCCCCAACTGTGACATAAACAAACACATGTTGGCCCTCAACTTTGACATCAACTAACACATGATGGCTCCACTCTCACATCAACTAACACGTGTTGGCCCCACTGTCACAGCAACTGACATATGTTGGCCCCACTGTCACATTAACTAACACGTGTTGGCCCCACTGTCACAGCAACTGACACATGTTGGCCCCACTGTCACATCAACTAACACATGTTGGTCCCATTGTCACAGCAACAGACACATTTTTGCCCCACGGTCACATTAACTGACACCAACTGTCACACCAACTGCCACACCAACTGCCACACCAACTGACAACAACTGTCACATCAACTGACATAACTGTAACACCAACTGACACCAACTGTAACATCAACTGACATCAACTGTCACACCAACTGAAACTAACTGTCACATCAACTGACATCACCTGTCACACCAACTGAAAACAACTGTTAACAACTGTCTCACCAACTGACAACAACTGTCACGTCACACCAACTGACAACAGATGTCACACAAACTGACACCAATTGTCAAACCAACTGACACCAACTGTCACATCAACTGACATTAACTGTAACACCAACTGACACCAACTGTAACATCAACTGACATCAACTGTCACACCAACTGAAACTAACTGTCACATCAACTGACATCACCTGTCACACCAACTGAAAACAACTGTTAACCCAGTGACAACAACTGTCTCACCAACTGACAACAACTGTCACGTCACGCCAACTGACAACAGATGTCACACAAACTGACACCAATTGTCACACCAACGGACACCAGCGGTTGACTTAGCTTTTGTTTCGCTCTCACAGCTGTTAAACCGCGTCTTGTCCCTCGTGACGTCATGGCACGTCCTGCCGTACTACCTCCTGGCCGTCGGCTACTCGTTCTGGTACGCCAGACTGGAGCCACCGCCGTCCCGCCAGTTCGAGGTGTGCGTGATGAGGATCCTACCGCTGGTCTACCTCATGGAGCTCATCCGACACTCGGACGACACGGTGTGTGAGGCACAGAGAAATTACTGCCGGTACGTGCCGCTAACAACTCACGTTTCTTCAACTCCTTGCTCTGAAAGTTGCTCCCTTTTAACTAAGGACATCTCACTCAATACGGTAGTAAAATAAAACATGAGTCTCATTGCATGCCTGCCGGGAAGTTACGTTAAGGGAGACAACCTTTGAAACGATGGTGCATTTTTTTTGAGAATTCAGTTGCTTCCCCTTTCATATACGTTTAAAAAAAAATCCTGGACAGTATTTCTGTCTCCACACCTGACAGTAGTCATGTATCCACACCCGGCAGTAGGCATGGATCCACACCCGGCAGTAGGCATGTATCCACACCCGGCAGTAGGCATGTATCCACACCCGGCAGTAGGCATGTATCCACACCTGACAGTAGTCATGTATTCACACCCGACAGTTGTCATGTATCCACACCCGGCAGTAGGCATGTATCCACACCCGACAGTAGGCATGTATCCACACCTGACTGTAGTCATGTATCCACACCTGACAGTTGTCATGTATCCACACCTGACAGTAGGCATGTATCAAAACCTGGCAGTAGCCATGTAACCACACCTGACAGTAGCCATGTATCCACACCTGACAGTAGTCATGTATCCACACCTGACAGTAGTCATGTATCCACACCTGACAGTAGTCATGTATCCACACCTGACAGTAGTCATGTAACCACACCTGACAGTAGCCATGTATCCACACCTGACAGTAGCCATGTATCTACACCTAACAGTAGGCATGGATCCACACCTGACAGTAGTCATGTATCCACACCTGACAGTAGCTATGTATCCACACTTGACAGTAGTCATGTATCCACACCTGACAGGTACATCCTGTTGGGTCTGGTGGTGTTTGCCGTGGGTGACGTCATGCTGACGTGGGACATGGAACTGCTGACGTATGCCCTGTCTCTCTTTTGTGTTGGGCTGCTCTTGTATGCTGCAGCTTTCTATCAGTACTACAAGGTAGGTAGAGTACACCTGAACAGTGCTACATGGTAGGTAGAGTACACCTGAACAGTGCTACATGGTAGGCAGAGAACACCTGAACAGTACAACAAGGTAGGTAGAGTACACCTGAACAGTGCTACATGGTAGGTAGAGTACACCTGAACAGTACTACATGGTAGGCAGAGAACACCTGAACAATACTACAAGGTAGGTAGAGTACACCTGAACAGTGCTACATGGTAGGCAGAGTACATCTGAACAGTGCTACCAGGTAGGTAGAGTACACCTGAACAGTGCTACATGGTAGGCAGAGTACATCTGAACAGTGGTACAAGGTAGGTAGAGTACATCTGAACAGTGCTACAAGGTAGGCAGAGTACATCTGAACAGTGCTACATGGTAGGTAGAGTACATCTGAACAGTGCTACATGGTAGGTAGAGTACATCTGAACAGTGCTACATGGTAGGTAGAGTACATCTGAACAGTGCTACATGGTAGGTAGAGTACATCTGAACAGTGCTACATGGTAGGTAGAGTACATCTGAACAGTGTTACATGGTAGGTAGAGTACATCTGAACAGTGCTACATGGTAGGTAGAGTACATCTGAACAGTGCTACATGGTAGGTAGAGTGCATTTGAACAGTGCTACAAGGTTGGTAGAGTACATCTAGGTTTGAACAGTACTACAAGGTAGGTAGAGTACATCTGAACAGTGCTACAAGGTTGGTAGAGTACATCTAGGTTTGAACAGTACTACAAGGTAGGTAGAGTACATCTGAACAGTGCTACAAGGTTGGTAGAGTACATCTAGGTTTGAACAGTACTACAATTTATAAAATAATAGAGCTAAAAGATATTAACAGTACTATAAATAAATATAAAATAGGGAACGTTGTATGAACAGTGCTACATTGTATGAACAGTGCTACATTGTATGAACAGCGCTACATTGTATGAACAGCGCTACATTATATGAACAGTGCTACATTGTATGAACAGTGCTACCTTGTATGAACAGTGCTACATTGTATGAACAGCGCTACATTGTATGAACAGTGCTACTTTGTATGAACAGTGCTACATTATATGAACAGTGCTACATTGTATGAACAGTGCTACATTGTATGAACAGTGCTACATTGTATGAACAGCGCTACATTGTATGAACAGCGCTGACCACTCACCGCCCGAGTCTCTTCCACACAGTCCATGAAGGTAGTTCACTAGTGATGGTTGCCAGCTCTTGGGACAAGGCCATCTGACCACTCACTGCCCGAGTCTCTTCACACAGTCCATGAAGGTAGTTCACTAGTGATTGTTGCCAGCTCTTGGGACAAGGCCATCTGACCACTCACTGCCCGAGTCTCTTCCACACAGTCCATGAAGGTAGTTCACTAGTGATTGTTGCCAGCTCTTGGGACAAGGCCATCTGACCACTCACTGCCCGAGTCTCTTCCACACAGTCCATGAAGGTAGTTCACTAGTGATTGTTGCCAGCTCTTGGGACAAGGCCATCTGACCACTCACTGCCCGAGTCTCTTCCACACAGTCCATGAAGGTAGTTCACTAGTGATTGTTGCCAGCTCTTGGGACAAGGCCATCTGACCACTCACTGCCCGAGTCTCTTCCACACAGTCCATGAAGGTAGTTCACTAGTGATTGTTGCCAGCTCTTGGGACAAGGCCATCCGACCACTCACTGCCCGAGTCTCTTCCACACAGTCCATGAAGGTAGTTCACTAGTGATGGTTGCCAGCTCTTTGGACAAGGCCATCTGACCACTCACTGCCCGAGTCTCTTCCACACAGTCCATGAAGGTAGTTCACTAGTGATTGTTGCCAGCTCTTGGGACAAGGCCATCCGACCACTCACCGCTCGAGTCCACTCTAAATCTGTCCTGTTTCATCAATTTGATGATCTGATGTGTCAACTTTAAAAAAATATATTTATGTTATGAGAAACTTCTATCCAAACTGCACATCGAACAGCAAATAGTTAAGAGTGCTCTTAATGTGACAAGGACGGACAACTCAGTGGAAATGTCCTGCAGCTCTCACTTGTACATCGATTGAGCCACTTAATAAGTCTTAGACAGTCCAGATGCCAGCTCAATGGGATCGGCTTCCTGATACAAAGAAACGGCAGCTCAGATAGCGTGTTTTAGGATGTGAGCTTCCCGTGCCTTGCTGCAGCATTCAGCACATGTGTTGTGATTGTGTCCATTGATGATGTCATTGTGCTCAGCATATGTGTTGTGATTGTGTCCATTGATAATGTCATTGTGCTCAGCACATGTGTTGTGATTGTGTCCATTGATGATGTCATTGTGCTCAGCACATGTGTTGTGATTGTGTCCATTGATGATGTCATTGTGCTCAGCACGTGTGTTGTGATTGTGTCCATTGATGATGTCATTGTGCTCAGCACATGTGTTGTGAGTGTGTCCATTGATGATGTCATTGTGCTCAGCACATGGGTTGTGATTGCGTCCATTGATGATGTCATTGTGCTCAGCACATGTGTTGTGATTGTGTCCATTGATGATGTCATTGTGCTCAGCACATATGTTGTGATTGTGTCCATTGATGATGTCATTGTGCTCAGCACATGTGTTGTGATTGTGTCCATTGATGACGTCATTGTTTTGTTGGCTGTAAATGGTAGCGCGCAATTTGATAGAGAACTTAGTCGCTGATTCATCTGTATTTTACGTTTATTGAAATTCCTACTTTCGCCTGATTAATGACTTCAAGTTACGTGGTTAATGACTTATAGCTGTCTGATTGAAATGTTACATTAAGAAATGGCGTCAGCAGGGCGAGTCTAGACTCTTATGCCCCCCCCCAAATTACCCCTCCCCGGTCCGACGTATCGGGCCGCGGAGCGGCACGTTGGAGATGCCCACTCGTCAGGACGGCCCCCACACGGGCCCCTCACCCAAGTCCCCCGCCTGGGCGCTCGACCAGGACCCCGCTTGGGGGCCGCCCCAACCAGCAGGCACCCGGTCGACCCGACACTATGGGTTTAAATAGTGCACTCGATCGACTTTCTCAGGAGTCGGGATGGAAAATTTACGTCCTAATATCTTCCCCCACCCATCCCGGGAAAGCTTCGGACGCCCTATAAGAGGGATTCCACAGTGGGTTTCAACAACGCGACCTGTTTCACGCTGTAGCTGGGACGAAACGGTTGTCTATGGGCAGCGTTCTCACGGCTGCATTATTTGAATCCTCGGCCAGAGGTTACCACCCTTGCCTCTGGCCTCATACCCGTCAACGGCAACTGTCTGATTAATGACTTCGAATTGTCTGATTATGACTTCAAGTTACCTGATTAATGACTTTAAGTTACCTGATTAATGACTTTAAGTTGTCTGTTAAACGGCTTCAATTTGTCTGACTAATGACTTAAGTGGCATGATTAATGACTTCAAGCTGTGTGTGACGCAATAGCTATAGTATAACATCATATGTGAAGCTATAGCTCGAATAAAACATTGTATGTGAGGCAATAGCTCGAACATAACATCTTGTGTGAGGCAGTAGATCAAATATAACATCTTATGTGAGGCAATAGATCTAATATAAGATCGTACGTGAGGCAATAGATCTAATATAACGTCGTATGTGAGGCAAGAGATCTAATGTATCATCGTATGTGAGAGCAATTTATCTGAGTCATCTGTTCTTCCTCCTTAGAGAGCCACCTATGCGTACTTCATCATTCCATTCAACTTGGCCACCTATGGGGGGCTGACGTACACACTTGGCATCAAGCTGTTCACTTTGCCCATGATAAGCTACACGTTCGCCATTACAGTATTAGCATTCTACGCCTTGGCCAGGTAAGATGTAGAGTACATTGTATTTATATGAACAGTCAGTGCTAGGTAGGCTAAAGTATATCCAGATCTGGACAGAAAGTGATGGTTTCACTATAGAATATCCAGATCTGGACAGTCAGTGATGGGTGCACTAAAGAATATCCAAATGGACACAGTTAATGATAGGTGCGCTAAAGAATATCCAGATGTGCACAGTCAGTGATCGGTGCGCTAAAGAATACCCAGATGTGCACAGTCAGTGATAGGTGCGCTAAAGAATATCCAGATGTGCACAGTCAGTGATAGGTGCGCTAAAGAATATCCAGATGTGCACAGTCAGTGATAGGTACGCTAAAAAATATCCACATGTGCACAGTCAGTGATAGGTTCGCTAAAGAATATCCACATGTGCACAGTCAGTGATAGGTGCGCTAAAGAATATCCACATGTCCACAGTCAGTGATAGGTGCGCTAAAGAATATCCACATGTGCACAGTCAGTGATAGGTGTGCTAAAGAATATCCAGATCTGGACAGTCAGTGAAAGGTGCGCTAAAGTATTTCCAGATATATCAATCAAACTTTTGTTGGCGCGCTAATCCACATATATCACAGCATTCACAATACTGTTTATTGAACACAACATCTGCATATTTGTAGATGCGCTATACACGATCTGTAGCTCAACATTTACTCTTTTTTTTTGGTCATGCCACATGGTAAGCCAGTTTTTATTCTCTCCACAAAAAAAAAGGGGGGGGGGGGAATAAATTCATTCTCCACAAAAAAAGAAACCGCAAAACCCGGGCAATGTCTTAGTTTCATTCTATTTCAAACTTTGGTCCGTGTTTAAGACACTGCCATACACATGAAATATAAATTTAATTAATACGTATATAAATGTTTCATTTTTGTTTGTTGCACTGACGAAGGCATTTGCCGAAACGACTTACATTTGTATTTTGTATAATCATCATTACAGCTGAACTTATATTGACATAAATTTGAATTATGCAGACACAAAAAAAAAATGATGCCTTCTAACGCAGAAAATCCATTTGTCTGAACTTTCCCAAACCAAAGTAATACAAAAAATAACGTGCCCTTCCTGTCTTCTGTAACAGGGTTGAGATGTTTCGCACTGTTCCGTCCTACCTTGGATGGGCAGGGGTCAAGCTCTTTATGCTAGTGGACTTCTTCATCGTCTGCAACGAGACATGGTCCGGGGAGGAGGCTCAGTTCTCGGGCTCTGTGCTTACGATGACGTATTACTTGGCTCAGTTGGGGATAGCTACTAGCGTGTTCTTCTGTTGACCACGCTGACTGTTACAAGTATTATGATGTGTTGTAATTAATTATGTTCTGACCCAATTGTTACAAGTATGGGTATTTGCAATGTTTATGTTTGTATAAACAAAGGTCCCTTTCCTCTACGTTAGATTAGTACTGTTATTATGGTTATGTCTAGGGTACGATTAATTTCCTGATGAAGTATTCTACACTAATCCTACTTCACACTCACTCTATCATTCAATGAACTCTCACTAGCTCTCACTGGCAATTCTAGTAATACTTTATATACTAATAAAACAAGAGTGGTTCAGCCCACAAATAAATATTTAATTATAAGAAAACAGAACTATCAGCATACAAATTACATATACTATACACATAAACAGGATAACAAGATACTGCCCAATCTTATTGCATAGTAGGCTCTCAATGGCGATCTGGTCAAATAAGTAAGTCCCACACACACACACCACAGCAGCCCTCTGCTCGGGTCACAATGTACTGCGGGGTTGGGCGGCTTGACTGCGTAAGGGTCTCCGGTCACTGGCACTGCGAGGAGGTAGGTGCCGACTCTGAACTGTACTGTGGGTTACACACACACAGTATATGCTACCGTCTTGTTTGATTCCTTTGACTTATCTCCTGCTAGTCACTGCGCTTCCTCTAACTGAACTGTACTAAATTTAGTTCCAGTTATTATTTATTGAACTGTTACAACTCTGACCAAACGTTATTTACTTTACAAATACTTTCTGGTCAAATATTCTTTACTGGTCAAATGTTACTTACTGTAACTTGCTGCACGTAATTTACGTCATGTAATTTACTTCATATAATTTACTTTATTTTACTTCAGGTAATTTACTAGGTGGGTGTAATTTACTTCACTTTTACTATTACTGTAATTTACTTCACTTTACTATTACTGTAATTTACTTCAGTTTACTTCACTTTACGTAACTTCAGTTTACTTCACTTTACGTAACTATACTTTACTTAACTGGCTAGAAATGAGAATAATAAATACAATGCATAAGACATAGCTAAGAATTACAAATCACATCACATTATAAATTATTAATAGTTATCATATTCAAACATTAACAATAGTCACTATTACATCTACGACTCTACATACCAGTACATATGAATATGAAATAGAACAATACTAACCCGACACAATCGGATAAACACACTTTATCAGCTAATTATGCCAGCCAGGCTCTTCTGACATAATTCAGGTAAGAGAGGCCGAACATGATTTGGGCTTTCAATATATACTCTAAGTTTGGTGTGCTTGTCCCGCATTTAAGCGTGGCATCCCAGAGTCGTGTTTAAATGACTCACCAGCGTGGCTTCGGATTCCGTTACGCGTTGGTCATCAGAGTGACAACTCAGAGTTGGGACGCTTGACAAGAATGAGTGTATTGCTTAAACTGGGTCATGGCCAAAGTGAATAAGTTAATTTCCATTGTTATTTGAGTCTACTTGTATTATTTTAAGGCCCAGCCTAATTGTGTCATATCGCGTGGGGTAGCGATAAACGCGTGGGGAAGCGATGGAGAGAGTGGAGCCAGCGGGTCTCACAAAGGTGAGGACCAGCGGGTCTCAACACTGACCCAGGAATTGCTGGGGATAGCTACAGGTGTGTTCTTGTAGCTGTTGACCACGCTGACCCAGGGATTGAAACAAGCAGGGATTTTTTTCCCAACCTAGCGCGTCCACATAGCGATTAGAATGAACTTCCACTGACCACACCCACGAAGTCGTTCACGTCTTCCATGGCTGTCCTATTGACCACACCCTAAGTGTCGTCGTGGGCATCTTTGGCCGCCCTGTAAACTACACCCACGTCGTCGTAGCAACCCGTGATTGTGTCCTGCTGACCACGCCCTCGCAGTTGTCATAGCCATCCGTCGCTGTCCTGCTGACCACACCCTCGCAGTTGTCATAGCCATCCGTCGCTGTCCTGCTGACCACACCCACGCCGTTGTCATAGCCATCCGTCGTTGTCCTGCTGACCACACCCACGGCGTTGTCATTGCTATCCGTGACTGTCTTTTTGACAACACCCACGCAGATGTCATAGCCATCCGTGGCTCTACTGTTGACCACACCCAAACTGTCGTCATGACCATCTTTGATAGTCCTGTGAACTACATCCACGCCATAGGCATAGCCATCCGTCTCTGTCATGCTGACCACACCCACGCCATCGTCATAGCCTTCCGTCGCTGTCCTGCTGACCCCACCCACGCCATCGTCATAGCCATCCGTCGCTGTCCTGCTGACCACACCCACGCCATCGTCATAGCCATCCGTCGCTGTCCTGCTGACCACACCCACGCCATCGTCATAGCCATCCCTGGGTGGCTGCCCCCTTGACCACACCCACCCTGCGAATCCTGAAAGGGATCGTCGAAGAACCAGCAAATCATATTTGATGAATCAAATTTTGACAGATTGATGACGAATGGAAACGTTGGGACTGTGAAATGAAATTGTTTTTGATTGGCCGAAGAAATAAGGGAGACAGTCATTTCGGAAAAGAAGTTTTGTAAATGAAGAAATAAGAACACAAGGATACTGCTCATTTATACAAAGAACGTGATGATTGGGCGGTGATTGGGTGGTGATTGGGTGAAGACTGGGTGGTGATTGGGTGATGATTTTGTGGTGATTGGGTGATTATTGGGTGGTGATTGGATGATTATTGGGTGGTGATTGGGTGATGATTTTGTGATGATTGGGCGGTGATTGGGTGGTGATTTTGTTGTGATTTGGTATTGATTGGGTGGTGATCGGGTGATGATTTTGTGGTGATTGGGTGATTATTGGGTGGTGATTGGGTGATGATTTTGTGGTGATTGGGTGATGATTTTGTGATGATTGGGTGATAATTGTGTGATGATTTGGGGGGTAATTGGGTGGTGATTTTGTGGTGATTGGGGGATGAATTTGAAGTATTAAAAATATCAGTCTGGATGACACCGAAGAGGAAAAACGATAAGTCTTGCTATAAAAGTATTTGACATTGATTGCACTTGAAGGGTTCAGATGTCCAAGAATTTAGACCTATATTGTAGATGTTACTACACAGTAAAAAAGAAAAGTTACGCATTTCGCGAGTGAAATTATAAATAAAGTCAGTTTGTCGATCGCAAGATTCCAGATCTCATTAAAAAAAAAAAAAAAAAACATAAATGTCCAATAAAATGTCTTACATTGTTTTTTATAAATTATATATATTTTTTTGCGTTAGTTTGTTTTGTATATTTTGGCTGAATGTCCTGTTTAGGCCAATGTCCAATAGGCATTCATAGATAGATTTACAATTCAAGGCATTGCTAAATGGGAAATAGGTTATTAATACTTATTTTTCTTGCTTAAGTAATATTGAATTAACCCTTGATTAGGCAGTTTGTGATACTATTATCCACGTCATCTATATAGGCCAACTATGTACGTCATCTATGTAGGCCAACTATGTACGTCATCTATGTAGGCCAACTATGTACGTCATCTATGTAGGCCAACTATGTACGTCAACTATGTAGGCCAACTATGTACGTCATCTATGTAGGCCAACTATGTAGGTCATCTATGTAGGCTAACTCATTAGGGTAGAGGTTCACAAAAAGATTTTGATGCATATTTTGGGGGAGAAGCGTTATCCGCACAGCTCTTCCAATAATGCCGAGCGTTATTGGCAGACAGAAATTTTTAAATAATGCACAGCGTTATCGGCAGACAGAAATTTTCCCATAATTACGCACATTTCTAGAAATAATTAGGATCATATTCCAAGCTGGGGGTTGGGGTGGGGGTAGTGTTAAGTAGTGTAGTATGTAGCGATCTATAATGAGTATGTCATTAACACATTTCAAAACCGAAGCTATGCACAAAAAATAAATTCTAAAAAATTTAATTGGCCCAACTTTAGCCTATATATTGGTTATAGGACAATTAATTGTGCCCACATCTGCTCTGTTAGGGGCCAACATAGGGTCTATTCGACATATAGAGTGTTACTAACAGATACAGTCAAACCTCCTAGACATAATAACTAATTTTCTGGTATTTCATATTAAATGTTATACCAGTAATAAAAATGGTGCCGGTATGTAGACTCACATTCACCCACGTTAGAGAGGTCACACAATGAAGTCGAAGCTTGATAGGGTACCATTTAGCGTTTTAAAGCACTATGAGATATATCACCTAGTCCAGAAACGTTCTGCCAGAAATAGTTGCAGGGCCATGCCGTGCAACAGTGGCATGCTACAGAGAGGTGGCTGCATCAGGTGACAGACGGGGGAGGGGAAAATAGGTCCTACATTGATAACAAAAGGATCTAATCCTGTTTATGTTTAAGGCTAGTATTTTTTTCCTGATCCTTGAGGATGTCCCTAAGTCTACCCTGCTCTGGCCTTAGCTGGGGAAACGTAAATTTGGCTGGTCATTTTGCTGGCCACACACTCTAACTTGTAAACGCTGCTTCAATTGCCCCAGTGGTACGGGCCAACATTGCCCCAGTGGTATGGGCCAACATTGCCCCAGTGGTATGGGCCAACATTGCCCCAGTGGTATGGGCCAACATTGCCCCAGTGGTATGGGCCAACATTGCTCCAGTGGTATGGGCCAACATTGCCCTAGTGGTATGGGCCAACATTGCCCCAGTGGTATGGGCCAACATTGCCCTAGTGGTATGGGCCAACATTGCCCCAGTGGTATGGGCCAAAATTGCCCCAGTGGTATGGGCCAACATTGCTCCAGTGGTATGGGCCAACATTGCCCCAGTGGTATAGGCCAACATTGCCCCAGTGGTATGGGCTGACATAATCTGAAAGGGAACTTTGTTTCCCCACGACTCGCAATGCATCCAACGACCAGCAGGGTGCCAAATAATTTGTTGATGCTTTTTTTATATTTAGACCCATAGTTACAACAGTAGCAGTATGGCTTTTTATATTTAGACCCATAGTTACAACAGTAGCAGTATGGCCTTTTATATTTAGACCCATAGTTATAACAGTAGCAGTATGGCTTTTTATATTTAGACCCATAGTTACAACAGTAGCAGTATGGCCTTTTATATTTAGACCCATAGGTACAACAGTAGCAGTATGGCCTTTTATATTTAGACCCATAGTTACAACAGTAGCAGTATGGCCTTTTATGTTTTATATTTCGGGGCGCCGCTCTGCAGGCGACTCGATTTCATCTACGGTGAATGTAAAAAACACATTTCTATTTATTTGGATCAATAAAAATATATTTTCTTATCTTATCTTATTTAGACCCATAGTCTGGCTTTTTGTTTCAAATCATCAACATTTTTTCACAAGAGCTAAATTTTTTTATGTCAATGCTATGTTTTAAGTACCGGTATGTTAATTTATTTTGTCATTGCTAAGGGTTATTTCAACTATTTCTGGAGCGGCATATTGTGTCCATACTTAAAATGATACTCATTAGATACAGAATAGTATATAACCGTGAACAGGATAGTATATAACACAGAACAGAATAATTTATAGCAGAACAGAATAGTATATAACACAGAACAGAATAGTATTTAACACAGAACAGAATAGTATATAACACAGAACAGAATAATATATAACACAGAACAGAATAGTATATAACACAAAACAGAATAGTATATAACGAAGAACAGAATAGTATATAACACAGAGCAGAATAGTATATAACACAGAACAGAATAGTATATAACCGTGAACAGGATAGTATATAACCGTGAACAGAATAATATATAACACAGAACATAATAGTATATAACACAGAACAGAAGAGTATATAACACATAACATAATAGTATATAACACAGAACAGAATAGTATATAACACAGAACAGAATAGTATATAACACAGAACAGAATAGTATATAACACAGAACAGAATAGTATATAACACAGAAAAGAATAGTATATAACACAGAACAGAATAGTGTATAACACAGAACATAATAGTGTATAACACAGAACAGAATAGTATATAACACAGAACAGAATAGTATATAACACAGAACAGAATAGTATATAACACAGAACAGAATAGTATATAACACAGAACAGAATAGTATATAACACAGAACAGAATAGTATATAACCGTGAACAGGATAGTATATAACACAGAACAGAATAATATATAGCAGAACAGAATAGTATATAACACAGAACAGAATAGTATTTAACACAGAACAGAATAGTATATAACACAGAACAGAATAATATATAACACAGAACAGAATAGTATATAACACAAAACAGAATAGTATATAACAAAGAACAGAATAGTATATAACACAGAGCAGAATAGTATATAACACAGAACAGAATAGTATATAAACGTGAACAGGATAGTATATAACCGTGAACAGAATAATATATAACACAGAACAGAATAGTATATAACACAGAACAGAAGAGTATATAACACAGAACAGAAGAGTATATAACACAGAACAGAATAGTATATAACACAGAACAGAAGAGTGTATAACACAGAACAGAAGAGTATATAACACAGAACAGAAGAGTATATAACACAGAACAGAAGAGTATATAACACAGAACAGAAGAGTATATAACACAGAACAGAAGAGTATATAACACAGAACAGAAGAGTATATTGATCGGAGACGGACAAGGAAAAACCCGGACGAAAACCACATTTCTGGCTAACCGCCCGGATGCCCGTACAAGGGAATAGGAAGAAAGCATGTCCGGGGGAACGCGGACGCATGGTAACCCTACTCCCACTCACCCATCTAGAAGCCAGATCCCCCCCCCTTTCCCCAAATGTGATTAGCGGTTCTCAACCTGTGTGTCGCGACGCCTTTGTGGGTCGCCTAAGACCATCGGAAAACATATTTATGAAGCAGTGACAAAAATAATTTTATGGTTGGGGTCACCACAATATGAGGTATTGGATGAAAGGGTCGCGGCATGAGGAAGGTTGAGAACCACTGATTTAGATCAGGGGGTCTCCAAAATGTTCAGCCCGAGGGCCACATTAACTATCAAACAGCAGTTCGGGGGCCAACTACACACTCGAGTTCCAAATAAAAAAGGATCAAAACATGGATGTTGTTTTTAATTATTTATGTAATATTGTCTCATTCAGCTATTATTTCATTTTACATTGATACACGTCACATGAACACCTGTATTAGTGGGAATGGTGACATTGTTTCCTGGATACCAAGATAGCAGTGATTAACAGACATTTCTAGATTTAGATTTGATGTCCCTAACATCAACAGTGACCTGAGATTATCATCGGACAAATTTGTTCTCAAATTGTTCTTCGCGTATTTGGTTCTTGAAAATGTTTCTTCACACAGGTGTGTTGTTCCAAAGATTGAAAGTTACCTTGATGCAAAAGTTTGGACATTAGGATGAAAACTGGTTAAAAACACACTGGTCCTTCTTTTAACTTGTCCCTAAGGAGGTCATTTGCTTGCAACTCAATGACCTCCAGGTGCAGTTCATCTGGGCGACTGGCCACATCTGCTTCAAATGGGTTTTGAAAATGTCTCACTTCTTCTGCCTTTAAATCCAAGTCAGAAAACCGCTGCTGACACTGCAGCTGGGGGTCTTTGATGATTTCGCATACAAATGACGTGGGGAACTCCGCTATTGCTTCAGCCATGAAGACCTTCCACGGCTGAAAGTGTGTCTAATTGTTGGCCTGTACTTGTTCCAAAAAAACAAGACAAGTTTGGATCTGAAGACCTTTAGGTGGGTGTATAGATCAGAAACTAGATTTTCCTCTCCTTGTAGTTTTAGGTTCAGAAAATTTAAACGAATTCATCATTTCCAAAATCCAGACTAGTTATGGCTGCAGCAGAGACCGATTTCCATACCCACTCTCCATCAGACACTAATGGCTGTGGCTTGCCTTTACTTTCCAGGAAGTCACCTATTACCTTTCTTAACTTAAATACTCGACTCAGAATTTCCTCACAACTTAGCCATCTTGTTGCTGTGTAATATGGTAAATCTTGCGATTCTGTGTCTGTATCTTTTAACATGTCTTCTGAACTGTCTATGGTTGAGCCCATGTGACATTATTAAATTAACTATCTTAACCACAGGATTCAGTACATTGCTAATGTCGACATATTTTTCACACAAAGCTTTCTGATGAATAATACAGTGCAGGAACATTGGTTGCATATTTTTTTTTTCTCATTACACATCTGCTTCTCTTGTCCAACCAAGCCTTTCTTTATGCCACTCATGTTATTTCCTCCATCAACAGTCAGGCAACTGAGGTTAGTCCATGCCAAGTTATAATCAGCAAATGTTTTTTTTTAAAAACTCATTGAATATATTCTCTCCGGTCACAGTGTCGTCCATGCAATGTAGGGGAGACAGCTCTTGTGTTATGTTCATGTCTTCATCCACACCTCTAACGAACACAAGCAGTTGAGAGGTGGAACAGCTGTCCAGCGATTCATCCATTGCAATTACAAATTGGCGGAACGTGCTTGCATTTTTCGCTATTTGAGTCACAATGTTTTCATTCATGTGGCGGTTGTCTCATCTCGGAATCATGGGTCCTCACTGCCGCCCACTGCGTACTCACTGCCGCCCACTGCGTACTCACTGCCGCCCACTGTGTACTCACTGCCGCCCACTGCGTAGACGCCATCAATCTTAGAATAAAACTAGGTGTAAGAAACATAGACGACCCTTTTGAGCCTAACCCTCAGAATGTGAGATCCCTCAAAGTGTTCACACACCCAGAATACGCACCCATGGCCGGGACTGCGGACGTTGCTTTAACTCAGCTGGACGAAAAGTCGCCTTTAATGATTGCATAAGACCCATTTGTCTGATAAGACCCATTTGTCTGCCAAAAGAGACGTAGATGATGGGACATGACGACTTTTGTTTCATAACTGGTTGGGGAAGGACTGACGTCAGTGGACGCACTAAAACACCTGTTCTCCAACAAACTCAAGTTAACATTATGCCCCGAAGCCTGTGCTCCTACGCCTGGGCAACGCTAATTCTGTGCTTGGACTTACAGGACGACTACGGACAATCCTGCGATGGTGATTCTGGCGGTCCTCTGGCCCGTAAGACAGGCGGAAGATTTTGTCTCTATGGTGTCGGCCACGCCGTGTACAAAGGCTGTATGAGTCGTGTGTTTCCGGACCTTTACGTGGGCGTCACCGCGTGCATAGACTGGATCGTGACCACTACTGCTGAGAATGATGTGTAAAATTTCTTCATTCAGACATCCGTGGTCGGGGAAGACCACGCAAGAAGTATAAGATAAAGGTGATTCATTTATTTGATGTATTCAAATTGCTTTCAAGTGTTATTATTATTAGATGGTATTATTAGATGGCATTATTAGATGGTATTATTAGATGGTATTATTAGATGGTATTATTAGATGGTATTATTAGATGTATTATTAGATGGTATCATTAGTTTTCAATAATTATAAAATTTTCGTCAAAAGATGTGTGTTTATTAAAAAAAAAAGTTTATTTACAATAAGATTATCTTCTCTACAGTATTAGGATTGTTCAATTTAAAAAAAAAGTTAAAGACATTAAATGACCGACACTTGTTCTATTGCCTCAGTGTGTCAAGTTTAATTAATATTACTTGCGACTTCAGCCTCTTCAGTTAAGAAATTCCTCGTCTGTTAATTTGTATCGCTTCCTCTCTTTGAATGCTTTCATGAGATTACAGCGAGGCACGGTCATCCCAAGGTGCACGCTGTTACCCCACCCCCCTCCCCCCCAGAAGGCGTACCCGCTCAATGAGAAGGCGTACCCTCTTAATGAGAAGGTGAACCCACTCCGTCAGAAGGTGAACCCACTCCGTCAGAAGGTGAACCCACTCCGTCAGTAGGTGAACCCACTCCGTCAGAAGGTGAACCCACTACGTCAGAAGGTGAACCCACTCCGTCAGAAGGTCAACCCACTCCGTCAGAAGGTGAACCCACTCCGTCAGAAGCAACCTCCACCCCCCAACTTTATCTTCGTAGGCATCACTGCATTACACTTGCCAGGCGACATCCGTTCACACAGGGTACGCTCACACAATGTCATGCGTGCACACCACATGAACGTACGAACGAACGTACGTAATCAGTAGGCCAACAAAGCACAATAACATACATTAAAATTAAAGGTAGATTATTTTAAAATCACTTTTATTTATATTCGCTTTTGTTGGTGTGTTTCTGACTGAGTGGCACATCTTCGGACGGCCAATCGACCCATTTCCCGGAAACCTCGTTGTCGATGACAAAACATTTAATCGGATTTTCAGCCCTACCATCCCCCTCCTCACAACCCCAATATTACAATTTTTCAACGGGAAGATGAGAAAAATACGTTGGTGAAATAAATCTATGTCTTAAAAGCGTGTGGGTCATTTAAATACTAATATAGTTGAGCCTCGAATCTTGTAGTCAAGTACGTTGGAGGACTAATCCGAGGTGAATGGTTATACGGGAGATAACTAATATTTATTCACAGTAAAAATTAATTTTATGCTTGTTACCCCGTCACCAAATAGTAGCTCTTGGGTTGTAATTTTTAATGGAGTCGTCTGGTGACTGATGACTTGAGCGGATGACTTTCTTTAAAGTGAAGAAGAGTTGCGCGGCGTCTACCTCACTCTCTCGTCCGAGCCCACCATATCCAGTGGCAAGAACTCCGACTCCGGGTTTTAATTCAGAGTTTCCTTCTCTTAGTTGAGTTGCCGACCAAGGTGATGTTTTTGCTTGACCGGCCTTTGGCTGGACTTGAACATCAGGTTTGCTCAGTTTAGACCATTTGACCACCCAGTCACCCAAACACAATTTTAAAAAATCAACAATAACAAAAAAATTCTTAATCAATAGATTAATCTCTCAATGCCCCTTTACAGCGCTCCGTCACATGCGCTTGAATTTGAAATGTAGAATTAGATTTCAAATTAATTTAAAATAAAAAAAAAAAAGATTTAAAGCAACATTAAAATTAAAACAGTCGTTATCTTGATCGGACAATATTTTTTGCTGTTGTGTTCTTATGACTATGTACAGGTTCGTGTTCACTAAACATGATACTTTTCAGCGCTATCTTTATTGTATTGTGGTAAAATAAAAGGTTTGTTATTTAAGGCCCGAGATTGACTTTCAAGAAGCTATTTATAGACACGTTTACTTTCATTGATCGATTCATGGAGGAAAAAGTTGATTTTAAATTTACCAACATATAACAACAAGAACAACGACAACAACAACAAAAAATGAAATTATCTGCAAAATTTTTTGATACGATTTCCACAATAAATTCAATTTTGGTTTCAAGCTTCAATCTCTTTGGAACTTCAACACCTAACATGACCCAACGTCTAGGATCATAGATGTTCAGGACATGTCATCAAAATGAGTGGCTTTGTTTGTTAAATAAATTACATTAAAACTTTCTAATAAAAATAATAATAATTGTTTTGGTTTATATTAAATTAATACGGTACTGCACTTGATTATTAGAACACTAATCTTTGCTATGCACCCAGGGGTATAAAAACTGGTACAAAGTAAATATTTGATAAACATAATTTTCCTGTGTGGTTCAGGCATATGATACACCCAAGATATTATTTCATTATTACCTTTAATGAAATTCAATTGTAAATTAAAATGTTCATAATATATTTAAATTGCTTTATGGAGAGTATTACAAATATAAAAAAAAAGTGATTGCTCTTGTTGTTGGTGTATTAATATAATTATATTGCTTTTATAATCAATGCCATTAAAAGCATTGTCTCCATTCAAATTAGTGAGTGAGCAATGTCTGAGGTGCTCCCCGTGTACGATGGTGAAATAACCGGACGTTTGGTCACTCTACTGTAGTCAAAAACAAAAGGCAAGACATCCATCTTGTCCCCCAACAGACTTTTTTTTTTTTCTTTCAAGACATGGGAAATAACATTGTCGTGAATAATTATTTACTTGGTTATCTAACCTTAAACGTCAAATAAGATATTAATGTAAAAAAAGAAAAAAAAAAAAAAAAAAATTTCAACAAAAACTTTGAATTTTTTCTTTGATATCGTTTGGAGTGTAGCGTACGAGAGTATAAAAGCAGTTTCACGCTCTTGGTGCACTAGTCTGGCCATTTGGATTGAGAGTAAGAACACGTTAAAAATAGCACACGAGAATTCAACATTGAAATACACATGGCTAATGACGGCGGGCTCCGAAAGACCGAAGGTTTGAAAGGAATGCTCGCAATTTGACCTTATGGAGGAATAAAGCCAACATCTGACGTCCATCCAGTTCCTCGTGGTCTGTGTTGTGAAGATTTACCTACCGGTGAGACAATGTGCTCGGGTGTTTGGTCTTGTGATTGTTCTTTTCGTGATGGATTTAACACAGGATTTATACCATATTAGTTTACACAGAAGGATTTGTTATGTAATAGGATCTACACCATAGCTTTAACACAACGGAATTATGAGAAAAACGTGTGCTTTCCACAGCATTGTATGGAGTTAAATGCTTTGACTTTGTAATTCTTCTAAACAAAGTAAAAACAAACAAAACTGTTATGAACTATGTTCACATAGTAAATGAATTAAATAATTATTCACTTTAATGTAAATAAAAATATTAGGAGTTCATTATAGCTCATTGTTCATTATAGCTCATTGTTCATTATAGCTCATTGTTCATTATAGCTCATTGTTCATTATAGCTCATTGTTCATTATAGCTCATTGTTCATTATAGCTCATTGTTCATTATAGCTCATTGTTCATTATAGCTCATTGTTCATTATAGCTCATTGTTCATTATAGCTCATTGTTCATTATAGCTCATTGTTCATTATAGCTCATTGTTCATTATAGCTCATTGTTCATTATAGCTCATTGTTCATTATAGCTCATTGTTCATTATAGCTCATTGTTCATTATAGCTCATTGTTCATTATAGCTCATTGTTCATTATAGCTCATTGTTCATTATAGCTCATTGTTCATTATAGCTCATTGTTCATTATAGCTCATTGTTCATTATAGCTCATTGTTCATTATAGCTCATTGTTCATTATAGCTCATTGTTCATTATAGCTCATTGTTCATTATAGCTCATTGTTCATTATAGCTCATTGTTCATTATAGCTCATTGTTCATTATAGCTCATTGTTCATTATAGCTCATTGTTCATTATAGCTCATTGTTCATTATAGCTCATTGTTCATTATAGCTCATTGTTCATTATAGCTCATTGTTCATTATAGCTCATTGTTCATTATAGCTCATTGTTCATTATAGCTCATTGTTCATTATAGCTCATTGTTCATTATAGCTCATTGTTCATTATAGCTCATTGTTCATTATAGCTCATTGTTCATTATAGCTCATTGTTCATTATAGCTCATTGTTCATTATAGCTCATTGTTCATCATAGCTCATTGTTCATTATAGCTCATTGTTCATTATAGCTCATTGTTCATTATAGCTCATTGTTCATTATAGTATAGTCATTGTTCATTATAGCTCATTGTTCATTATAGTATAGTCATTGTTCATTATAGTATAGTCATTGTTCATTATAGCTCATTGTTCATTATAGCTCATTGTTCATTATAGTATAGTCATTGTTCATTATAGCTCATTGTTCATTATAGTATAGTCATTGTTCATTATAGCTCATTGTTCATTATAGCTCATTGTTCATTCTTCATTATAACTTATTGTTCATTATAGCTTATTGTTCATTAGAGCTAATTGTTTATTATAACTCAGTGTTCATTGGAGCTCAGATTTAATTTGCTCCATTGCATCAACTTCTGATGTAGGACATTTCTTTTAGTCTACAAACACACACACACTTCAAGTAACGTAGATTTTGGACACACAAAAAAGAGGGCTCTTAATTACATCTTTGCGAGAACCCCGTACATTAAAACATACAAAGATTCATATGTTGAGACTCCACCCATTATACACAAGCCAGTTCTAAACTTTGAGAACCTTTCAATGACGTAAACGCGTTTCTGCTGCGCGCTAATATTCTTGAAAGTCAATTCCTATCTCCTGTCCACGCGCCAGATATTCTGCAGGGCCATTAATAGCAGCAGGCGTAAATCTAGCCCGACGCTGCGCTCTCCTGTGACCGGCCCAAAGTTGGCATGACTCGCGCTCATAACCTGAGCGTCACGAGACTGGGGAGGGGAGGGTCACATCCGGTTGATAAAGCATCACGCGCGGTACCGGTGTCCAGGCAACTTTAACGGCTGTGAATTAAATTATGATTGGTTCTGTTGTATAGACTTTTCACTGCATAAGTTAACCTTTTCCGAGTCAACCGTTTGAAGAAAAAAAGTCAGCCTTTTAAAAGTTAACCTGTTAAATTGGAAAAAAAAAAAACCTCATTGCAAGCCATCCTGCCACCCTGACCAGGGTTTCTTTCAGCTACATCTCGGGGGTGGGGGGGGGCACTGTCCCCTGGGGACAAACAAGTGCCCCCCTCGGAGCAAAAATATGTCCAACACTAAATCAACTGGCACTGCTGGCA
>CAXITT010000022.1:951462-971963 GCA_964033795.1 Lymnaea stagnalis | reverse complement strand
GGGGGGGGGGGGGGGGGGGGGGGGGGGTGGGGGGGGGGGGGGGGGGGGGGGTAGGGCGTGGTTATAAACTGGGGGAATGACACTGGGAGCTTTGAGGGAGGGGTAGACAGAATCTATGAGACGTATCTGGGAGGGGTGGACAGAATCTATTCGACGTATTTCGAGGGGTGGACAGAATCTATTCGACGTATCTGGGAGGGGTGGACAGGATCTATTCGACGTATCTGGGAGGGGTGGACAGGATCTATTCGACGTATCTGGGAGGGGTGGACAGGATCTATTCGACGTATCTGGGAGGGATGGACAGAATCTATGAGACGCATCTGGGAGGGATGGACAAAATCTATGAGACGTTACTGGGAGGGATGGACAGAATCTATGAGACGTTACTGGGAGGGATGGACAATTTTGTGAGGGTGGGAGGGATTGCAAAATGGTTTAGCTTAGCCCTTTCATTCTTCCATCTTAGCCCTTTCATTCTTCTATCTTAGCCCTTTCATTCTTCCATCTTAGCCCTTTCATTCTTCCATCTTAGCCCTTTCATTCTTCCATCTTAGCCCTTTCATTCTTCCATCTTACCCGTTGTATACTCCTATCTGAACCCATTTTATGACTATATCACAAAGCTATCGCATATCTATCACACGCATAAATAGAGGCTAAATTATTAATTGTTAGGAAATATCTAATGACTGCAAACTATCCTAATGTCTCATTTTTATTTTAGTTAGTTTACATGTTTTTAATAATTGTAAAGCGCTTAGAGCTTTAAGGTAAGCGCTATATAAAAATTCCTAAATAAATAAATAAATAAATGAACAACTTCATCAAGAAAATATCCTCTTCTTCTTCTTCTTCTTCTTCTATATCTTAAGGGCCCACGATCAATTTATTGATCATTTTGGCTCCTATGCATGTAGATGGGATTTGCAATGATTCTGTTACTGGTGGTGATGAGGAAATTATGCACTAGGGGTTTGAAGGCTTGAGGCAATAGACACAAATGTGTCTAGTGTTGTCGCCTCAAACGTTCCTTTTGAAAGATGGTTCCAGTCCCTGATTGTCTTGGGCAGGAATGAGCAGCTCCTATACTGGCTTCTTGCTTGTATGAGCCTGAATTGCCTGTCATGGCCTCGTCGCTGTCTATGGGGGAGAGGGACGAGATTCTGTTTAATACCGGAACAGTGGACCAGCCCATTATTTATCTTGTACATCATGGAGAGCCTGGATTGTCGTCGTCGTTTCTCCAATGGTGACCAGCCTAGTGTTTTTAGCATGCTGCCAACACTAGAGGTATTCCTGTAGTGGTTTAGGACAAAACGTGCTGCTCGTCGCTGGACCGCCTCCAACCTGTCAATGCTCTTCTGGGTAAATGGGTCCCAGACTGAAGATGCATAATCTAAAACCGGACGGATAAAGGCTTTATATGCTCTTTCTTTTACACATGAGTTGCCAATCTTTAGATTTCGCCTTAAGAACCCCAGGGTCTTGTTTGCTTGGTTACATACATTGTTAATATGCTCGTCCCAGCGGACCTCTCTTTGAATGGTAACACCCAGGTACTTTACGGAGGAAACTGGCTCAAGTATATGGCCGTGCAGTTCGTATTGGTAGTGTAGAGGAGTACAACTTCTAGAGATTGATAGTGTCTGGCACTTGGCAGGGTGAAATTCCATGTCCCAGCTCATCTCCCACTCAGCTAACAGATTGAGATCCTGTTGTAGCTGGTCCTGGTCAGATCTGTTGGCGATCGTCCTATACACTGCTGTGTCATCTGCAAACAGTCTTGCCTGTGATGTCAGTTTCTCCGGTAGGTCATTAATGTATGCTAGGAACAAACAGGGGCCCAGGACTGATCCCTGGGGGACCCCTGACTTCACATTGACAAAGGAGGAGCTTGTACCGCCCACCACTACTGCTTGGCGTCGGTGGCTGAGGAAGCTAGAGATCCATGTTTTAGTGGTGCCTTGAATCCCATATATCTGGAGTTTGTGTAGAAGCAAACTATGATTCACCCGGTCAAATGCTTTTGCGAAGTCCATTACTAGCACGTCAGTCTGCTTGTGGTTCTCCAGATTGGTCATCAAGTCTTCTACAAATTCGAGAAGCTGGGTCTCACATGACCTATTGACTCGGAAGCCATGTTGACAGTCATTGAGTATATTTTTGCTTTCAAGATGCTTCATGACAGAGCTTACGATTATGTGCTCCAACAATTTGCAGACGACGCTAGTGAGGGATATCGGACGATAGTTGGCAGGGTCGGAATGCTCCCCTTTCTTGTAAATTGGAGTGACATGCGCTGTTCTCCAGTCTGCTGGAACATTTCCTGTGCATAGTGACGATTGGAAGAGTTTAATCATCGATTTCTTATATGGTGCGTCCTTTGATGTGTCCTTCTGATGTGTCCTTCTGATATGTCCTTCTGATGTGTCCATCTGATGTGTCCTTCTGATGTGTCCTTCTGATGTGTCCTTCTGATGTGTCCTTCTGATGTGTCCATCTGATGTGTCCTTCTGATGTGTCCTTCTGATGTGTCCTTCTGATGTGTCCTTCTGATGTGTCCTTCTGATGTGTTCTTCTGATGTGTCCTTCTGATGTGTCCTTCTGATGTGTTCTTCTGATATGTCCTTCTGATGTGTCCTTCTGATGTGTCCTTCCGATGTGTTCCTCTGGTGTTATATTGTTTTGGCGACGGAGTTATCAAATTCAAAATATCAACTCCGGATTTTACGCAAAAAACATATCCGAATAACACATGCATTCAACTCCGACCAACACATGCTATCAAATCCGACCAACACATGCATTCAACTCCGACCAACACATGCTATCAACTCCGACCAACACATGCTATCAACTCCGACCAACACATGCTATCAACTCCGACCAACACATGCTACCAACTCCGACCAACACATGCTACCAACTCCGACCAACACATGCTATCAACTCCGACCAACACATGCTATCAACTCCGACCAACACATGCTACCAACTCCGACCAACACATGCTATCAACTCCGACCAACACATGCTATCAACTCCGACCAACACATGCATTCAACTCCGACCAACACATGCTATCAACTCCGACCAACACATGCTATCAACTCCGACCAACACATGCTATCAACTCCGACCAACACATGCTACCAACTCCGACCAACACATGCTACCAACAGCTGTAATAAGGATCACGTTCCGGATCCCGGACCCGTCTAACGTACTCACACATCGTCCGCGGTTCTTTCAGACTCCAGCTATTCAAGGAGAAACAAATCTTTTTGCACTGTAATCAGCTTAGTCCTCTACGCCCTCAATGTTGCGCTTAGTTATTTCTACCTAGTCAGCTGTACCATTCCTCGGCACAACTATTGGTGTACAGAACCGGGCAAGTCATCAGTGGCATAGCTTGGGTTCGTGCCACGTGGGATGGGCAAGATTCCTCACCCCCCCCCATCCCCAACAGAAAAAAGAAACGGCAGTTGTCCGAAAATGCCCCCCTTCCCCTCCCACCCCTACATAATGGAAAAGCATTGTGCCCCAAACGTCACCACCCTTTCTACGCCTTTCAATTCTCACATCCGGTCACGTGAGACACGATGTGTACTCCTTTCAACACCAAAACAGCTGTGTCCGACTCCTGGTCAAGCAGAACACCACCCCCACCCCCGCCATAACCCCAGATACTGGGTTGCACTGACCACCAGATACAGTGTTGCCCTTACTAAACTACGGGGTTGCACTGACTCAAATACAGGGTTGCACCGACCCCAAATACAGGGTTGCACTGACTAAAATACAGTGTTGCACCGACCCCAAATACAGGGTTGCACTGACTACAAATACAGGGTTGAACTGACCCCAAATACAGGGTTGCACTGACCCCAAATACAGGGTTGCACTGACCCCAAATACAGGGTTGCACTGACCCCAGATACAGGGTTGCACTGACCCCAAATACAGGGTTGCACTGACCCCAAATACATGGTTGCACTGACCACAAATACAGGGTTGCACTGACCCCAAATACAGGGTTGCACTGACCCCAAATACAGGGTTGCACTGACCACAGATACAGGGTTGCACTGACCCCAAATACAGGGTTGCACTGACCCCAAATACATGGTTGCACTGACCACAAATACAGGGTTGCACTGACCCCAAATACAGGGTTGCACTGACCCCAAATACAGGGTTGCACTGACCACAAATTCAGGGTTGCACTGACCCCAAATACAGGGTTGCACTGACCTCAAATACAAGGTTGCAATGACCCCATATACAAGGTTGCACTGTCCTCAAATACATGGTCGCACTGACCCCAAATACAAGGTTGCACTGACCCGGATACAGGTTGTACTGACCCCGGATACAGGGTTGCACTGACTCCAAATTCAGGGATGCACTGACCCCAGATACAGGGTTTCACTAAACCCAGATAGAGACTTATGATCTCCAATGTAACCAATCGCATATACTTAAATTAATTAGATTTTAGAACCAATGTTCAAGTGGTTCTTACCAATCACAGACTGCAATCACAAGAAGTTGAGAACCGCTAGTTGAGCCAAGGGACGCTGTCGATGAGAGATGAGATGCTTTAGATTGCTATTTGTTCTCCAATTCGTCAGTGGTCGACCTTCACCAAGGCGATGATTTCTCGAGGCACCGTACTTCATTAACCTTGTATCGGAGCTGTGATTCGGCTCTATTAGTTGATAGCTGGGGATCATCTCGGGATGGCAGAGAGGGCGGGCTGGAAGGGGTTGACAGAGTGGTGTTTGGGAGAGCGGTGTTTGAGAGAGTGGTGTTTGAGAGAGTGGCGTTTGAGAGAGCGGTGTTTGAGAGAGTGGCGTTTGAGAGAGCGGTGTTTGAGAGAGTGGCGTTTGAAAGAGTGGTGTTTGAGAGAGCGGGGTTTGAGAGAGCGGTGTTTGGGAGAGTGGGGTTTGAGAGAGTGGTGTTTGAGAGAGTGGTGTTTGAGAAAGGCGTTTGAGAGAGCGGTGTTTGGGAGAGAGTGGTGTTTGAGAATGGTGGTGTTTGAGAGAGCGGTGCTTGACAGAGTGGTGTTTGAGAGAGCGGTGTTTGAGAGGCAGGACCGAAACTGAGAATGTGGAGGTTTGATGGGAGGTGCGAGGTGAAAGGGAAGTTGCGAGCGTGAGGTTGGGATGTTGGGGGCTGGGGGGAAATAAAGTGGGGCTGGGGGTGTTTAAAGAGGGCGGCTTGAAAACCGATAAACGGTTTTTGATGTTCACAAAGGATAATCGAATTATGGGGCATAACTCTTTAAAGATAACCCTTTTTTTAATTTTAATATTGAGCATTTATTTTTTTTTTTAAAAATGAAATAAAATAAAGACTTTTAAAAGAACACACATGCAGTATGATGAATACAATGTACCCGCTCAGCGTTGGAACTCATGTGAATATATTTTAAATTTACAATAAAATTAGGGGTGAGAGGTCATTAAAGAAATAATTTGTCGCCAAGAATGATATCTGGGGTGACTTCGTCGTTGCAGGCGTGTCGTCTGGTATATGTGAGTCAAATGAGGGCACACTCGCGTGCTAGCAAGAGAAATCATTATAAAAATAGATCAACTGTTAATTGCCGCCTACGATCTTATAAAATATAATGACAATCTTTCCACGCTGCCAGGAACATTGAAGAATGACGTGTAAAAACACAGCAGCTCACGGCAGTGGGTCTCAACACCGATGGACCTCGACACCAGCAGCTCACGGCAGTGGGTCTCAACACCAATGTGACGAGGGCAATAAACAAACCGTTGAAATGCCATCAACATATTGGTGTTGAGATCCATTGGTGTCGAGATCCATTGGTGTTGAGATCCACTGCTGTCGGCTATTGGTGTCGAGATCCAATGGTGTCGAGATCCATTGGTGTCGACAAGTGTCGAGATCCATTGGTGTCGGCTAGTGTCGAGATCCATTGGTGTCGAGATCCATTGGTGTTGAGATCCATTGGTGTTGAGATCCATTGGTGTCGAGATCCATTGGTGTTGAGATCTACTGCTGTCGGCTACTGGTGTCGAGATTCAATGGTGTCGAGATACATTGGTGTCGACTAGTGTCGAGATCCATTGGTGTCGAGATCCATTGGTGTTGAGATCCATTGGTGTTGAGATCCATTGGTGTTGAGATCCATTGGTGTTGAGATCCATTGGTGTTGAGATCCATTGGTGTCGAGATCCATTTGTGTTGAGATCCACTGCTGTCGGCTACTGGTGTTGAGATCCATTGGTGTTGAGATCCATTGGTGTTATGATCCATTGGTGTTGAGATCCATTGGTGTCGAGATCCATTGGTGTTGAGATCCATTGGTGTTGAGATCCACTGCTGTCAGCTGGTTGAGATCCACTTGAGAACTTACCACGTCACTTCGGTTAACTTGTGTCTGGGGACAGTGTGGTGGGCCTGGTCTGGCCGTATTCACTTCTTAAGTCTGCAGGCACTGGCGGTTATCACTGACTGTATCAGATTGCTTGGTCACGTCGGGGTCAAAGGTCAACAGTTGTTATTAATTTTCAAGATTTTTTTATTTTAAAATTCAAATAAAGAAAAACAAATAAAGTTTTAATGATGCAGCAGCATGCCTGGTCCATCACGTGATTATGCTCCACTTGTTTCGGCCAACCAAAATATGAAGGGGATGGTAAACAAATTCTTGATGAAATTTTCTTCAGAGAGTAAGTTGATCATGTTACTTTGGCAGAATGTGTTAGGGCAGTGGTTCTCAACCTTTTTAGTGCCGCGACCCTTTTATACAGTTTCTGGTGTCGTGGCGACCCCCCAGCCACAGAATTATTTTCGTTGCTACTTCATAGCTGTAAGGATATGTGTTTTCAGATGGTCTTAGGCGACCCCGGTGAAAGGGTCCCGCGACCTTTGGGGGTCGCGACTCACAGGTTGAGAATCGCTGTGTTAGGGGGACATTTTTATTGGTTTATTTAAAGAGTGGGGTATTTGATCGTTATTGCTTTGTAAAAACAGGATGTTGGTGTATTGAAAACACACATCCACACCTGGGATGTGTGGCTACCTCGGCACATCAAGACAAATGAAATCGGTTTTTGTTTTGTTTATTGTTCATCTTAAGTTAAGAAAGTTCACTTTTAAATAAACACATGTCTCACTATAATTAGCTTTTCACTAAACACATGTCTCACTATAACTAGCTTTTCACTAAACACATGTCTCACTATAACTAGCTTTTCACTAAACACATGTCTCACTATAACTAGCTTTTCACTAAACACATGTCTCACTATAACTAGCTTTTCACTAAACACATGTCTCACTATAACTAGCTTTTCACTAAACACATGTCTCACTATAACTAGCTTTTTACTAAACACATGTCTCACTATAACTAGCTTTTCACTAAACACATGTCTCACTATAACTAAGTCAGCTTTTGAATAAACATCGTTACCGCCTTATCTAAACAATATCTGGTTTCTCCATAAAAACATCTCTATCAAACAACAACAACAAAAAAAGCTTTCCCTGTCAAATCTCCACCTTAGGGGGGTGCCACAAGGACAGCTTTTGATTAAACACACTTTTCAACATAATATACGATGTCAGCATTTTTTTTTTGAAAATGCGATAACAGCATTTCAAATGTAAACAAAATTTTGAGGCGTCTAATATATCATAGTCTTCATTCTATTCATGTTCTCATCTCCACTTTACCTTTCATTGTATTATTGTTCTCATCTGCACATTACCTTTCATTCTATTATTGTTCTCATCTGCACATTACCTTTTATTCTATTATTGTTCTCATCTCCACATTACCTTTTATTCTATTATTGTTCTCATCTCCACATTACCTTTCATACTATTATTGTTCTCATCTCCACATTACCTTTCATTCTATTATTGTTCTCATCTCCACATTACCTTTCATTATATTATTGTTCACATCTCCACATTACCTTTTATTATATTATTGTTCACATCTCCACATTACCTTTCATACTATTATTGTTCTCATCTCCACATTACCTTTCATTCTATTATTGTTCTCATTTCCACATTACCTTTCATTCTATTATTGTTCTCATCTCCACATTACCTTTCATACTATTATTGTTCTCATCTCCACATTACCTTTCATACTATTATTGTTCTCATCTCCACATTACCTTTCATACTATTATTGTTCTCATCTCCACATTACCTTTCATACTATTATTGTTCTCATCTCCACATTACCTTTCATACTATTATTGTTCTCATCTCCACATTACCTTTCATACTATTATTGTTCTCATCTCCACATTACCTTTCATACTATTATTGTTCTCATCTCCACATTACCTTTCATACTATTATTGTTCTCATCTCCACATTACCTTTCATACTATTATTGTTCTCATCTCCACATTACCTTTCATACTATTATTGTTCTCATCTCCACATTACCTTTCATACTATTATTGTTCTCATCTCCACATTACCTTTCATACTATTATTGTTCTCATCTCCACATTACCTTTCATACTATTATTGTTCTCATCTCCACATTACCTTTCATACTATTATTGTTCTCATCTCCACATTACCTTTCATACTATTATTGTTCTCATCTCCACATTACCTTTCATACTATTATTGTTCTCATCTCCACATTACCTTTCATACTATTATTGTTCTCATCTCCACATTACCTTTCATACTATTATTGTTCTCATCTCCACATTACCTTTCATACTATTATTGTTCTCATCTCCACATTACCTTTCATTCTATTATTGTTCTCATCTCCCAATTACCTTTCATTCTATTATTGTTCTCATCTTCCCTTTAGGTCAACTCCATTGTCAACTTTGATCTAAAGTACCGTCTATTGTCTGTGTCTTTAGATCTAATGTGATAGACACCTCGCCCCACACTGGACATTCGAGTGTCCGAGCTGACATTTCGGCATCACACAGACACCGGGGGCCTATGACCTTTCCCCGTGTCCGACTCTAGGGCAGTTCGAGGAGGACGCTGCCTGGCGGCCGGAGCAATGACCACGGGTGGACAGTTCAACATTCAGCTCTCTCTCCGGCGCACTGACAACGACGGCCCTGTGTTCAAGAAGCAGGACGGCGACCGGTTCGAGAGTAACATCACCGTCAAACTCAACGTCAACACAAAGTACACGGTGTTCGTCACCACGCGGCCGGCCACGACAATACAGTAAGTCGGTCTTTACCAAAACGCCCGGGTTGCCAGCCCGGTACCGGGCCACGAAAGCAACAAATATGGGGTCGCGCAAAAAAAAAAAAAAAATTAAAAATTCCCGAAAACCTATCTAGGCAATTGTTTTAGGATTTTTTCCCCCTCCACGCAACTCGAAAATAAGATTAACTAGCCTCGGGGTGAATGTTGGGCTGTCTCATTGTTGGCTGATAAGTTATAGCCCACTCTGTTGAGCAACTAGCCTCGGGGTGAATGTTGGGCTGTCTCATTGTTGGCTGATTAGTTATAGCCCACTCTGTTGAGCAACTAGCCTCGGGGTGAATGTTGGGCTGTCTCATTGTTGGCTGATCAGTTATAGCCCACTCTGTTGAGCAACAACTCTCCACGGTTGAAAATGGGTTGTTTTACTTCCGGTAAGTTTCCAGGCGTGCACGGGACGAGAGTTAGGCTATCGGGGGCTTGCACGGGATGTTAGTTAGGCTATCGGGGGCTTGCACGGGACGTTAGTTAGGCTATCGGGGGCTTGCACGGGACGTTAGTTAGGCTATCGGAGGCTTGCACGGGATGTTAGTTAGGCTATCGGGGGCTTGCACGGGACGTTAGTTAGGCTATCGGAGGCTTGCACGGGACGTTAGTTAGGCTATCGGAGGCTTGCACGGGACGTTAGTTAGGCTATCGGAGGCTTGCACGGGATGTTAGTTAGGCTATCGGGGGCTTGCACGGGACGAGAGTTAGGTTACCGCAGGCTTGCACGGGACGATAGTTAGGTTACCGCAGGCTTGCACGGGGCGATAGTTTGGTTACCGCAGGCTTGCACGGGGCGATAGTTAGGTTACCGCAGGCTTGCACGGGGCGATAGTTTGGTTACCGCAGGCTTGCACGGGGCGATAGTTAGGTTACCGCAGGCTTGCACGGGGCGATAGTTAGGTTACCGGAGGTTTGCACGGGACGATATTTTGGCTACCGGAAGCTTGCACGGGACGATAGTTTGGCTACCGGAAGCTTGCACGGGACGATAGTTAGGCTATGTAAGAGTGTGAAATGCCTCACAAAATAGGCACACAGGAAACATTAGGGGCATCTGTTTTTCTACAACCGCACGTTTCTAGTTAACAGCAACACAGACCAACACTTATGATTATGCATAATTATAAGATGATAGGGGGGGGGTGTTACTATGCGATGTAAGATGGTAGGGGGCTATGATTATGCGATGGTAAGATGTAGGGAGCAATCTGTAGCACGATGGTGATTTAATGACCTCTGGGTTCTTAAAATGCTAGGTTGTTATGATCATGTGATGGTAAGATAATATGTTGACATATCTTAGGAGGAATAAATGGTGTATGGGTGTGAAACAATGACTTGAAACCATTTGGGTTCGAGGCTTGTAATGTTTATCATTGGCCTTTCCTTTTTTTTTTTAAAGTTGTATAGGGTTTAGGGGGTAGGGTGTGGGGTGTTTGGTTAGGGTTGGGCTGGAAGGGGGTTGGGGGTGGCCCTATCGATTCCTAAGGATTTACCAGCATCCAAATCCCATCAAAGCAGGCGTCCAAATTCAAAAAAAAAAAAAAAAACCTTGTCCACACAACGGCGTGATTTCAGTCAATGAGACCAACCGCTAGCCAACACGTTTGACACGACGCCTTGCCTTGTACTAGACACCGTCAACTCTCTGGTGGTGAGTAAGGCGTCGTTCTGTTTCCTAGACATGTCAGCTTTTTTTTCCTCCACTTCTCTGGGGTTTTTTTTTGAACCACCGCCGCAATCCCTTCCCACGGTTCCCTGCGGCCGTCACGCCCATCTGTAGCACGAGGGTGAATTAATGACCTCTGACACCGCCACCCTTCGCCTCATCACAGGGGAGACCAAAATACTCCACCGGGCGCGGACTACATTATTGATGGCAGGCAGCGGTAGCAGCAGAGGCGTAGCGTTGGTGGGGGCAGGGGGGGACAGAAGTCCCCGGGCGCCAGCTAGTTAGGGGCGCCAGCTAGTTAGGGGCGCCAAAATGTGCTTTGATAATATTTTATTGATGAAAATAATGGGTTTGAGAGTTGAAAAAAAAGAAAAAGGGGCGCTAAAATGGATCTTGACCCCGGGCGCGAATCTTGTCCCCGGGCGCCAAACACCCTCTCTACGCCACTGGGTAGCAGACTGTAGTACTGCATGGCATGGACTCACTGACGGGGACAGGGGCGAGAGGGGGAGGGCCCCCCCTCCAAGTGGCAGTTTTAAAATAATTATTGGGATGGGGGCGCATTTTCGTCAAATTGTTGATTTTTTCGTGTAGGCGGCAACATTTTTTTTTTTTAGCCTTTTCAGGGTGGAACTTACCCTAGCTACGCCACTGCCTGCACTAGAGTACTGACCATCTCATCCCTCACTTGTCACATCTGCATTCCCTTCACCTCAAATGTGAGCCCCCCACCCTCAAATGTGTACTCCTAAATATTCACACGTGATCTCAACCCCCCCCCCACACACACACTTATCAGTATACTTCTCATTTAAACATGGGCTGTGTCTTTGTATGTTTGCCTTGTGGGTCGGGGGGGGGGGGGCATAAATCTTTAGCAACCGGTTGTTCTTAAATCAAAGTTTTCTGCAATATCAAATTGATTGAATTTCTTAAATCCGACTCCCTGACGCTGCTGTCATGGCGATATTTACGATCCTTTATTTATGTCATTGGATAGATGGAACCTAATCACTTCCGTTTTTTGAATCACGTGACATAATTCCGTAGCCTCGAACATACATGGCTTAAAATCATGCGGTTCCAAGTCTGATCAAATCAAGCGGAGTGATAGGATGGCTTGCACCATCCACGGAGGGAGAGAGGAAAAGTGTTTTAGCGGGGTTGGAGGGAGGGGGGGGGCTTTTAAAGGCTAGTTGGATGCACGTCATAGACAAAGGGGGGGGGGGCTTGAGGTATTTGTTAAAAAATGTGGGTGGGGGGGGCTTGGTGGTTCTGATAACAAACATGGCTCAGGATGAAACTAAAATAAGTCCGTGTTTGAGCTGGACAGAGACAAGGACCACGTCTTATGGGCATCAAGGCTGGACAGAGACAAGGACCACGTCTTATGGGCATCAAGGCTGGACAGAGACAAGGACCACGTCTTATGGGCATCAAGGCTGGACAGAGACAAGGACCACGTCTTATGGGCATCAAGGCTGGACAGAGACAAGGACCACGTCTTATGGGCATCAAGGCTGGTCATGAGACATTCAAACAGTTCTTGGATTAATGACATTAATTCATCACGTTTGGAAGTAACTGTTGAGTTGGTTGAGAAGTTCACCCGTTGTGTTACAGCATTGACATAATCAAATAAATTGGATGGAACATATCATGGAGGCAATGCACTTATGAATAAATGCAACATGTAACTGGTAACGCCAGACACCAATTCTAGTCTTCGTAGATCTTTATAGATTCTATCAATCCAGCTCATAAGAAAGTTATTAATCCTATTACAATGATTAATCACAAAACCATGACTAGAAACCGCATGAATTGAATCAATTGATGACGTCACTATATCCTTCTTGTTCCCTCTGAAAGTCATGTGATCAATATTCATGTATTTTGAGGGTCTCGATATCGAAGTTTCCCATGGTCCCAGGGCCGGCGCTAGGAGGGTGCGGGGCTTTGAATTTTGCTGGGCCGTTGAAGTTATATATTCCGCCGATAGGATATTAAGACACGTTATAGTCGTCTCGAAGGGATAGTATGGGAGCCAGACTGACCAAGGGATAGTATGGGAGCCAGGCTGACCAAGGGATAGTATGGGAGCCAGACTGACCAAGGGATAGTAGGGGAGCCAGGCTGACCAAGGGATAGTATGGCAGCCAGGCTGACCAAGGGATAGTAGGGGAGCCTGGCTGACCAAGGGATAGTATGGCAGCCAGGCTGACCAAGGGATAGTATGGAGCCAGACTGACCTTCAGACCATTTGACTGTCTAATAACTCCGAAAATTGTGTTGACTGGATTAGGAACTATTAGTAGGCTCGGGTATATTATAAATATACTACGGCAACGCGCGGGGCCCCGAAAACATCCCCCTAGCGCCGGCCCTGCATGGTCCTAACGGAATTCCATGTTTTGTGATTTCCATCATTTTTGTATCCATACCGTGTACTATCCATCTCCTGCAGAGATATATATTTTTCAGTGTGAAGTTCATACTATGTGACTTCCTGTGATTTCAAAATCTTTGGGCTATCCAGGATTTGCCATAGCTATGTTTGATTTGACAATCATGTTATCTCCGTGTACTGTGATACCCATGTCATGTGACACACATATCTTGTGATATCCTGGTATTGTGATATCCGCATACTGTGATATCCATGTCATGTGAAACCAGTATCTTGTGAGATCCCAGTACTGTATTATCTAAACCCAGTAACATGCACATCCTGTGATAGCAACATCCTGTGATATCCACATCCTGTTTCCCAGACGCTTGTATCTCAAGTCTGAAAAGTTGGACGTCAGCCGACAGAAGCCACAGCGGAATGACGACAACTGCTGCGTGTACCACGCTGATTGGTCCACGCTCGGCTATGACATCAACAAAAGCAGTGTGAGAACGTACCTTCCCATAGTGATAGAGGTAAGAACTTACTTACTGAGAACTTACTTACTGAGAACTTACTTACTGAGAACTTACCAAGAACTTACCAAGAAAATAATAAGAACTTACAAAGAAGTTACTAAGAACATACCATTAAATTACTAAGACTTACAATGAACTTACTAAGAACTTAATAAGAACATACCATAAATTAATAAGAACTTACTAAGAACTTACCAAGAACTTACAATGAACTTAACAAGAACATACTAAGAACTTACCAAGAACTTACTAAGAACTAACCAAGAACTTACTAAGAACTTACTGAGAACTTACTAAGAAGTTACTGAGAACTTACTGAGAACTTACTAAGAAATTACTGAGAACTTACTGAGAACTTACTGAGAACTTACTAGGAACTTACTCAAACTTACTGAGAACATACTGAGAACTTGCTAAGAACTTACTCACACTTAGTAAGAACTTACTGAGAACTTACTGAGAACTTACTGAGAACTTACTGAGAACTTACTGAGAACTTACTAAGAACTTACTCAAACTTACTAAGAACGTACTGAGAACTTACTGATAACTTACTGAGAACGTACTAAGAACTTACTGAGAACTTACTAAGAACTAACTCAAACTTACTAAGAACTTACTCAAACTTACTAAGAACTTACTGAGAACTTACTGATAACTTACTGAGAACGTACTAAGAACTTACTGAGAACTTACTAAGAACTAACTCAAACTTACTAAGAACTAACTCAAACTTACTAAGAACTTACTGAGAACTTACTAAGAACTAACTCAAACTTACTAAGAACTTACTGAGAACTTACTAAGAACTAACTCAAACTTACTGAGAACTTACTGAGAACTTACTAAGAACTAACTCAAACTTACTAAGAACTTACTGAGAACTTACTAAGAACTAACTCAAACTTACTAAGAACTTACTGAGAACTTACTAAGAACTAACTCAAACTTACTAAGAACTTACTGAGAACTTACTAAGAACTAACTCAAACTTACTAAGAACTTACTGAGAACTTACTAAGAACTAACTCAAACTTACTAAGAACTTACTGAGAACTTACTAAGAACTAACTCAAACTTACTAAGAACGTACTGAGAACTTACTAAGAACTAACTCAAACTTACTAAGAACGTACTGAGAACTTACTAAGACCTCCGCAATCATTAGAGCTAAGATGCCCTACATAACTATCTTATGATTGAATCCGTTCTCTTGGTTAAGTTATGTAAGCGGAATGTCACGTGTCGGTGTCGCACTATTAACAATCCACGTCATCTCCCTCACCCACCAACGTGTCCTTGATGGCCCTTATTTCAAGTGTGGCATGACGTCATTTAGATCAGCTCTATCATTAGGATCTGATCATATCAACACGACCCCATAGGTTGCAAGATAGTGTTTCAACGTCGGGTGGTATCTGTTCCAATCTATCAATCCAACTTCTGGACCTCTGGTTGTCAGCAAAAGGTGTGTGTGTGTGTGTGGGGGGGGGGGTAGGCACAGCCATAAGGCGGTATGACGGAACCTGGCGCCATCCTAAAATCAACAACATTTTGTTTAGTGAATGACGGAGGCGCTAGCTGGAGGTGTCAGGCCTCCCATAGGTTGCAAGTTAGTGTTTCAACGTCGGGTGGTATCTGTTCCACTCTATCAATCCAACTGCTGGACCTCTGGTTGTCAGCAAAAGGTGTGTGTGTGTGTGTGGGGGGGGGGTAGGCACAGCCATAAGGCGGTATGACGGAACCTGGCGCCATCCTAAAATCAACAACATTTTGTTTAGTGAATGACGGAGGCGCTAGCTGGATGTGTCAGGCCACCTGTCATTCTGTGACCCAGTCACCGCGTTGTGTCACTCTGTCAAAAAGACATGTCACCATGCCCATGTCACGTCATGCATCTATGTCTCCCTATCATCACGTCATGACTCTTTGTCACCCTGTCATGCCTCCGTGCCCTCATGTTATGTCACTAAGTCACCATGTGAAGTCACTATGACACCGTGTCATGTCAACATGTCTTGCCCCTCTGTCACTCTGCCACGCCTTCCTGTCACCATGTCACCACGTCATGCCTGTCTGAAACCATATGTAGGTGTATGTGGGAGTGTGTGCATGTGTGAGTGTGTGTATGTGTGAGTAAGTGACACAATGGACGTGGTAAGACCTCACTAATGACGTTATTACCATCCATGACTTTGCTACCATCATTGAAGTTACTACCATCTATGACGTTACTACCAATCATGACGTTCAACCAACCTTGACATTACTTCTGTCCATGACGTTGCCTCAATCTATGACGTCACTGCCATCCAGGAGGCTACTAACATCCATGATGGTACAATCATTTATGACGTTACTACCACCCGTGACGTTAATACCATCCGTGAGTCACAATACGGACTCAAGCGACCAGTCAAGGGACACCACTGCAAATGCACCCTTGAAGAAACGTGATAGTAAACAAGGGAATAAATCAATACAGCATGGTTACCTAATTATTTCCCTTTAATTCTATTTCCCTTTACTTGGTTTCACTGAGTGAATTTTTTTTTTCGAGATTGGAAAATTGCAGGTTGGATAATTTAGTGACGTGGAATGAGGTTTGTGGTATGTGTGTGTATGGGGGGGGGGGGGGATTTTGCTTGAGAGAAGAATTAACTGGAAAATGTTGATACGGAGACAAGGGGAATGTAGAATGTTGATATGGAGAGAAGGGGAGTGTAGAATGTTGATATGGAGAGAAGGGGAGTGTAGAATGTTGATACGGAGAAAAGGGGAGTGTAGAATGTTGATACGGAGAAAAGGGGAGTGTAGAATGTTGATACGGAGACAAGGGGAGTGTAGAATGTTGATACGGAGACAAGGGGAGTGTAGAATGTTGATACGGAGACAAGGGGAGTGTAGAGTGTCGATGCACAGGCGCGTGGGGGTGTAGACGTCAATGAAAAGGCGATGTTCTTGTAAAGGCGGGAGAGGGGAGATTAGTGTGGATTGCTGTGTAGCAGGGGAGCTGGGGGAGACAGGGGAGGGTAACCTTATCTAATGTTGGAACGGGCTGAAGCTATCACATTGATCAGATCGATTTGTCTGTGTGGCTAGTATCGAATCGTCTGTGTGGCTAGTATCGAGCCGTCTGTGTGGTTAGTATCGAATCGTCTGTGTGGCTAGCATGGAATCGTCTGTGTAGCTGGCGTCGATTATCTGTGTGGCTAGTATCGAATCGTATGTGTAGCTAGCATCAATTCGTCTGTGTTGATGGCATCAATTCGTCTGTGTGGGTAGCATCAATTCGTCTGTGTGGCTGGCATCGAAGCGTCTGTGTGGCTAACCAGTGGCGGGAGTGAAATGGCCATTGGTAGATTTACTTTGGTTAAAAAAAATATCTGTTGCATACTCTAGGTTGCCACAGCAGGTATTGACTTTTGCTGATTGTATTTTAGAAACATGTTCCACCATGGCATTAGCGCAGGCCTGCACAACATAGCTCCCCCCCCCTTACCTATATTCTTTTGGCCAGCAGAAGTCTTGTCCTATTTTCTTTTGGCCCGCACAAGTTTTTCATAAAGTATTACGGCCCGCCTTACATTTTGAGTTATGCAGGCCTGCATTAGTGCTAATGAGAATGTCTAGGAGGGAAGGGGTCTCAGTCCCCTCATTATGTAGGACAATCGTATTTAACATCATTCCTAGCGAGACGTGGACAGTGTGCAGCAGACATGCGGGACCATTAAAACTCCACCTACGCCGTCTACGCTATCTTCTTGGCATAAGGTGGCAGGACAGAGTCCCTGATACACTTGGCATAAGGTGGCAGAACAGAGTCCCTGATATACTTGGCATAATCTGGCAGGACCGAGTCCCTGATATACTTGGCATAATCTGGCAGGACAGAGTCCCTGATACACTTGGCATAAGGTGGCAGGACAGAGTCCCTGATATACTTGGCATAATCTGGCAGGACAGAGTCCCTGATATACTTGGCATAAGGTGGCAGGACAGAGTCCCTGATATACTTGACAGGACATAGTGACAGGACATAGTCCTTGATATACTTGGCATAAGGTGGCAGCACAGAGTCCCTGATACACTTGGCATAAGGTGGCAGGACAGAGTCCCTGATATACTTGGCATAATCTGGCAGGACAGAGTCCCTGATACACTTGGCATAAGGTGGCAGGACAGAGTCCCTGATATACTTGACAGGACATAGTGACAGGACATAGTCCTTGATATACTTGGCATAAGGTGGCAGCACAGAGTACCTGATACACTTGGCATAAGACTTGGCATAATCTGGCAGGACAGAGTCCCTGATACACTTGGCATATGTTGGCAGGACAGAGTCCCTGATACGGAGGTCCTACAGATGGGCAGACTATGTTGCGAGAATGCCAGACTGCAGACTTCCTAAATAATTAATCTTCTGTGAACTCTCTCTGGGGGGGGGGGAACGCTCAGCTGGTGTGCAGGGACAAAAACAACGCTTTAAGTAAGGACTGTCTAAAAAGCCTGACTCAAATCCCTGGATATCGAACTTAATTCTTGGGAAACACTTGTTTTTGGACCAGGCAAGCTGACGTGGCATATTAACTGTGAGAGCGCAATCCTTGGAGAATATACGCACCTCTCAGGCCCAAAGCAGCGTACGGCGAGGACCAGCAGAATCAAATCAACTCCAACTAGGACCAAAAACAACCGCTCAACTTTCTGTCGTCACGACAGTTCACCGTTGAGGAGATGTGTTGGGTCATGGAAGGGGAAGTGGGATCGACCAGTAAGTTTTTAGTAATGAGAATCTCGACCGTTTTCCCCAGAAGCTGCTGTGTTCCCCAGAAGCTGCTGTGTTCCCCAGACGCGACTGTGTTCCCCAGACGCTGCTGCGTTCCCCCAGAAATTGCTGTGTTCCCCCAGAAGCTGCTGTGTTCCCCAGAAGCTACCGTGTTCCCCGGAAGCTGCTGTGTTCCCCAGAAGATTTTGTGTTCCCCAGAAGCTGCTGTGTTCCCCAGAAGCTGCTGTGTCCGCCCCTGTCAAGTCTACGGAGAACTGGACACCAGCAATACGTCATATCGCTGATTGTCTAAGGACATAAGTGTATTTTTGTACCAGATTCGGTCATCCTTTACGTCACCCCGGCCCCCCCGCCCCAGTTCAGCCCCCCCCCGCCCCAGTTCAGCCCCCCCCAGCCAGTCCACCCCACCCCAGTCTTGCCTACCGCAGTCCACCCCTTTCTACGGAGACCTGGACACCAGCAATCCGTCATATCGCTGCTTGTCTAAGGACATAAGTGTATTTTTGTACCAGATTCGGTCATCCTTTACGTCACCCCGGTCCCCCCGCCCCAGTTCAGCCCCCCCCCGCCCCAGTTCAGCCCCCCCCAGCCAGTCCACCCCACCCCAGTCTTGCCTACCGCAGTCCACCCCTTGTATTCTCACTTGCCCAATATTTCTTGTTGTATATAAGACCCTTGCCTTCTGCATCGATTTCCCATAGCGTCAATTGTGTGTGGGAAACACATGAGTGTGTGTGTGTGGAACACAGGAGTATTTGTGTATGTGTGTAACAATGTGTGTTTGTGTTAGTGCTTAGTGTGTGATTTTGAAATGTGTGTCTATGTCATATGTCTGTAGTGTATGTGAGTGTATGAAGTGTATATAATATAATCTTATATATAAATGTGCGTGTAGGATATTGTGTGTGTGTATGTGAGTGTGTGTGTATGAAAAGGGCCTATAACTTTTTTTTTGGGAGGGGGGGGGGTCGGGCGGACGTTCTCGAACCTTCTTAGAAGAAAATTCTAATGCACACCAAATCTTGAGTTACAGACTGCAGGATCGTATATCTATCACAATGAAGGTTGCTTTCCATTGTTGATAGTAATAGACCTAAACCATCTTAGAAAATGTATTAATAAACTTTAGCCCCACTCCCCCCTAACCCCCAGCCCCCAAATACACACTCGCACATTTTGTGAATTGAACTGACTTTACAATGAATACAAGTTATTGAATTATTGCATGCTTTCAACTTCGATATTTCGCTTACGGCAAAAAAGAACCATCATCACACAGAACCACCATCAAAATGAACCACCATCGAACAGAACCACCATCGAACAGAACCACCATCCAACAGAACCACCATCCAACAGAACCACCACCAAACAGAACCACATTCCAACAAATGACATGTGGCCGGTTCAATTAGATTTAGCCTGGCGCCATTGGAAGTCTCTAGACGTTTCATCTGCCGTGAATTGAGTTCTCTTATTCGGGGAGAAAAAAATAAAGAAAACAAAATAGATGAGGGCGAGGAGAGGTTGGAGGCCAGCCAGGGCCGTCTTAACAACATAGGAGGCCCTGAGCACAGCAACACACTGGGGGCCCCCTAGCAACACAACACACCTTAGCCGCGAGAAGGGGGAGGGGAGGTTGGAGGCCAGCCAGGGCCGTCTTAACAACATAGGAGGCCCTGAGCACAGCAACACACTGGGGCCCCCTAGCAACACAACACACCTTAGCCGCGAGAAGGGGGTAAGTCTAAGTCCAAGTCCAAGTCCAAAAGTCTAAGTCTAAGTCTAAGTCTAAGTCTAAGTCTAAGTCTAAGTCTAAGTCTAAGTCTAAGTCTAAGTCTAAGTCTAAGTCTAAGT